>CM069160.1:31804807-31900918 GCA_035221665.1 Okamejei kenojei
TAAATTCTATAACTCTGGCATTTTGCCACCGTTGACATTGACAGAGGGGTGCACTGGTTGAGAATCTCCACTGGGTGAAATTATGACATGTTCTCTCTAGGGTTATAGCCTGAAGATAGATGCTGAACATCTCGGGTGCTAACGAGAAGATTTGGCTCCATTGGAGTCGACAGGAATTTAGGAAGCACTCTGACAGTCCAGAAGGATGGATAAAGCACTGGCATCCCATGTAAGGAAAAAACCCATCCACAAAATTAGACAACATTACTAAATTGCTAGCTATTTTTTTGAGTGGGAAGCTGACTCATAACGTTCATAGATAATTTTTAGTCGCTGGGTGGCAACTGTTCACAATGTAAAAATTCATGCTTGCCCCAAAAACATGACCAAATTAGCGAATTTGGAAAGCAAGTCGACTGTACCGTTTGGACTGGTCCGCTCACACCAGGAAGCTCAAGCCTTAGCAGCACGTGGCCATTGAAAGCACCCTAGAGTCCAACATAGAGACTGAGCCTGGAGAAGGTCCCGACAAAAAGACGTGGCCTATCCCATACCTCCAGAGATGCGCCTGCCCTGCTGATTTACTCCACACATTTTGTGTTTTTACAGAGAAGACAATGTATTGTTTCAGTCTCCCCAAGATGCATTAACTGTTCTTAAAGCTAAACAGTCAGAATATCAGACCTGAGACATTGCTTATTAGATATTAGAATTGGGGCGTGAGATTGCAACCTTCACGTGTCCGCCTGTTTCAACGAATGCAATCAACATGGCGTTCACAATCTAATAAATCAAATAGAACAAAGTTTATAACGACACTTTATGCGTGTGCACATCCATAATAAACGCAAGAAGAAGATATAAGAATTATCTGCTTATCCCCCAAAGACAAACTGTTACAATAATAAAAAAAAACCAAATTAACAAAATAAATATTTTTGCCATTAAACAGAAAAACCTGCTTATATTGAATTCAAATCCAAGCATTGAATGCTCAAAAAGCTTACTGTAATAGGACAATGTGCCCCATTGTGTGTCTGAAATAGATTAATAGACATAGACAATAGGTGCAGGAGTAGGGCCTTTCGGCCCTTCGAGCCAACACCGCCATTCATTCTGTGGCCTTTCAGTCGAAAGATCGCACCTGGTTGCTCATTGCTGGATTCCTCACAAAGCGAATATGCCAAAGAAGGTTTTCCCATGAGCAATGTCCACAAAGTTCACACCACCCTCCTCAGTAACCCTGGAGTAGATCTGAATCCCCCCTCCTGGAAGTGGAAGATGGCTCCCTGGTAGGAAGGTCCTTGTACCAAGGTTCGCCGTGCGGACCGTAGTGGCAGACGGACTTGATGGCCTTCCAGGAGCAGGTTCTCAACTGGGTAGCTGGCCGAGAGTGGAGGAGATGTTGTGGCTCAGGTAGGTGGCTTTCTCACCTGGCAGTACTGCCATGAAAGACCACCTGGGTGTAAACAAAGTACTGCCCGGCGGTCCTGATCACCAGCCCCGTTGTTCTTGATGAAATCGACTCTTGTTTAGTAGTGTGGGTTCCGTCTCATCCTGCCAGCCACCACCTCTTTTCCTTCAATTGATACCTGATTGCAGTGATGAGAGAGGGAGAGGGCACCATGAGCATGGATGAAATGAATGGATGGATGAATGAAGAAATGTGAATGAATGAGTGAATGAATGAATGAATGAATGAATGAAAGTGAATGATGAATGATTGAATGATGAATGATGTATGAGTGAATGAGTGAATGAATGAGTCGATTGAGTGAATGAATGAGTGAGTGAGAAAGTAATGATTGGTGAGAATGAATGAATTAGTGATGAATGAGTGTAAATGAGTGAGGAAATGAATAATTGCACTGAATGAGTTGAATGCATGAATGTGATATGAGTGAATGAGTGAATGAATGCCTGAGTGAATGAAGTGTGTGAAAAGTGAGAATGAGAGATGAATGATATTAATGCGTGAATGATGTCCATATTAACCGCATGAGATGAATGAACTGCCTTCAATGAATGCCTATGAGTGAGTGAATGGCAGTGTTACGAATGAATGGATTAGTGAATGATCTTCCTCCTGAGACATGAAGTCCATCCAAGATCCATCAGGATTTTGGTGATCTATGAATGTGTGATTGAATGAGTGAAGTGTATGAATGAATGAGTGAATGGTCGTATGGAAGGACTTGAAGGAGAAGGAAGGAATAAGACAGCGGACTGAATGAAAATTAACGAATATTAATATCAATGACTACTTTATGGTCTGAACGTGCCGCAAAGTCAAGTGAAATCCCTCTATGCTTTCATAGCATCCATGTATGCAATAGTCGCCACCATAAAGGACGCCCGAAAAAGTTACCCATGCCAGGGGTGGCTATCCATGGTGCGAATACATCCTGCCCCACCAGCCCCCCCCCCACCCCTCACAGCCATTGTCCCCATCCATCCCGAGTCCTCCTCTGACAACCAAACAGTCCCGAGTCCCCCCCCCCTACCCGGAGTCCCCCCACACAGCGCCCCATGTCTCCACCCCACACCACCCGTGTCCGCCGAACGAGAACGGGAAACCCCCCCCCCCCATTAGTGAGATGTCAAGCCACCCACCCCCCGCCCCCCCCCCCCCCCCCCCCCCCCCCCCCCCCCCCCCCCCCCCCCCCCCCCCCCCCCCCCCCCCCCCCCCCCCCCCCCCCCCCCCCCCCCCCACTGCCCGCCGCTGTCCGCTGCCTCTTACCTGTGACATGCGCTGCTATGTTCGGGCCTCTTCGCATTTCCCACTTCCTTCACGATCCGTTCGAGATCTGGACGGGAAGAAAGCAGGAGCATAAGTTGACGTGTCGCCTTGGACGATAATTGAACGAAAACGTATCTGTGTGTGTGTGTGTGTGGGTGGTTGTGAGAGAAGCGAAAATAGAGAGCGTGGGAGAAGGTAGACAACAAAAAAACTGGAGTAACTCCGCGGGACAAGCAGCATCTCAGGAGAGAAGGAATGGGAGACGTTTCGGGTCGAGACCATTCTTCAGACAAGGAAGGAGTGAGAATAGACAATAGACAATAGACAATAGACAATAGACAATAGGTGCAGGAGTAGGCCATTTGGCCCTTCAGGACAGCACCGCTGATCATCCACAAGCAGGTCCCCGTTCCGACCTTCTCCCCATATTCCCTGACTCTTTAAGAGCGCCATCTAGCTCTCTCTTTAAAGTATCCAGAGAACCGGCCACCACCGCTCCACTGATCAAGAATCTATCTATCTCTGCCTTAAAAACGAGGCAGAGAATTCCACAGTCTCACAACTGTCTGTGTGAAAAAGTGTTTTCTCATCTCCGTTCGAAATGGCTTAGCCCTTAATCTTAAAGGGGAAATGGGGCTGGAGCCATTATGGATTGGACTGGGCAGGAAAGAGGAGAGACCATATAAACCATATAACAATTGCAGCATGGAAACAGGCCATCTCGGCCTTCTAGTCCGTGCCGAACACCCATTCTCCCCTAGTCCCATCGACCTGCACTCAGACCATAACCCTCCATTCCTTTCCCGTCCACATACCTATCCAATGTATTTTAAATGATTAAATCGAACCTGCCTCCACCACTTCCACTGGAAGCTCATTCCACACATCTACCACTCTCTGAGTAAAGAAGTTCCCCCTCATGTTACCCCCAAACTTCTGTCCCTTAATCCTCAAATCATGTCCTCGTGTTTGAATCTTCCCTACTCTCAATGGAAAAACCTTATCCACGTCACTCTGTCTCTCCCTCTCATCATTTTAAAGATCTCTATCAAGTCCCCCTTAACCTTCTGCGCTCCAAAGAATAAAGACCTAACCTGTTCAACCTTTCTCTGTAACTTAGTTGCTGAAACCCAGGCAACATTCTAGTAAAGAGACAGCGAAATAAAGGACGCAGACGACAGTCGGAGGCGGGAGAGTGAGGAGGAAGTGGTGCCGGTGGAGGGGTAGACAGCGCTGGAGGGAGGGGAGACTCTCTGTGTAAGGTACACTCACCGTTATTTGTCTGGAAGCTTGCAGCTGCGATCTCCGAGCTCTGCGCCGCGTCCTGTGGTAAACGAGACAGTGTTTTAAAATACGTAATTTTGCCCAGATTGACCCCCTACCCCTTCTAGCCCGGTTCTGCAGGACACAAGCCGTGCCGGGACAGGGCCAACCCGCGACTAACAGCTGGTCTTCAACGGGACACACGTTAAAAAAGAAGCCTCGAAAGAATTTGATCCATATCCCCTCCAGGGTTAAAGGATTCTAAAATCCAAGCAGATAGAATTCTCTGTTCTGAGGGGGAAAATTTTTACATTTACACCAAGCCAATTAACCGACAAACCTGTACGTGTTTGGAGTGTGGGAGGAAACCGAAGATCTCGGAGGTCACGGGGAGGACGTTCAGACTCCGTACAGCCAGCGCCCGTAGTCGGGATCGAACCCGGGTCTCCGGCGCTGCATTCGCTGTAAGGCAGCAACTCTGCCGCTGCGCCACCGTGACCGCCCGAGGGTTGGGATTTTAATCTTTTAAAATACATTCATGCATATGGATAGGAAAGGTTTAGACAACTATCGGCCGAATGGGATTAGCCCATATGCCAACTTGGTCGGCGTGGACAAGGCGGGCCGAAGGGCCAGATTTAATGTCATCGGAGCAGGATTGGGCCGTTTGGCCCGCCTCCGCCGTTCAATCTTTCTTTCCCACGTAAGGTTCTGAGGCAGAGAATTCCATAGACGCACAACTCTCTGATCTATCTTTCCCACGTAACCCCATTCTCCTGCCTCCTCCCCATTACAGTAGACAACAGACAACAAGTGCAGGAGTAGGCCATTCGGCCCTTCGAGCCAGCATCGCCATTCAATGTGATCATGGTTGATCATCCCCGTTCCTGCCTTCTCCCCATATCCCCTGACTCCGTTATCTTTAAGAGCCCTAACTAGCTCTCTCTTGAAAGTTTCCAGAGAACCGCTCTCTGAGGCAGAGAATTCCACAAACTCACAACTCTCTGTGTGAAAAGCCCCCGACAGAATCTATCAATCCTCGCTTTAAAAATATCCATTGACTTGGTCTCCATTACGCTCTGACTAAAGAAATTCCTCTTCATCTTTTTTTCTGAGGACTGTGCCCTCTGGTCCCAGACTCTCTCGCTAGCAGAGTCAAAGAACTGCAGATGCTGGTTTACAAAGACAGACACAAAGTGCCGGGGTAACTCAGCGGGTCGAGGAAGCATCTCTGATAGCCTATATTTCTGGTGGGGACCCTGCTTCAAGTAACGCAGCGGTAGAGTTTCCGCCTCGCATCGCCAGAGACCCGGGTTCGATCCCGACCACGGGTGCTTGTCTGTACGGAGTTTGCACGTTCTCCCCGTGACCCGCGTGGGTTTTCTACGGTTGCTCCGGTTCCCTCCCACACTCCAAAGACGTACGGATTTCTAGGTCAAATGGCTCCGGTAACATTGTAAATTGTCCCCCGAAGTGTGTGTAGGGATCGCTGGTCGGCGCGGACTAGCAGGGCCGAAGGGCCTGTTTCCGTGCTGTATCTCTAAGCAAAGCTAAGATTGGTGTAGAGGGGGGGGGGGGGGGGGGGGGGACGAGAGTAGGGGGCGAACGATGACTCTAACACTGTCACTTACCCCGTCTGTTGGGACTGCCTTCATCTGATGGAGTACCGTGTAGGTCGTGAGGGCCACCAAGGCGAGGAGCGCCAGCGCGCAGAGAGCCTGCCAGAAGCAGCCTCTGCCCCTTGGTTCTCTGACCACCACCACAGTCCCCTTCTCCGCGTCAAGCGACATCTCGCCTTGTTGTTCCATGCTCGCTCGGTAGATAGGTTGGAACTTCTCCCTCGTCGCCTCTGTCTCTCGAGTCCGTGAGTGAGTTTGTGTGCGTTCGGTCACAGCAGATTCACTCTTTATATACGCTGGGATTTGGAAATAAAATATATAAAAGGGGAGGCGTGATGTAATCGGAAAGGGAAGCTCTTTGAGGAATGGAAATAAGAAACAGAGACAGAGTGTCCATGTTACTCTCGGCCCGCCCACAACTTTCCTCTCTGCCCTCCACAGAACAGTTTCACGGCGTCCCGTCGTCACTTGAGGTTAGATTCATTTAGTTTAGAGATACAGCGCGGAAACAGGCCCTTCGGCCCACCGAGTCCGCGCCGGCCAGCGATCCCCGCACACTTGCAATATCCCAAATTGAGGAAGGGCATTCTTCCTGGTGGACAGAAAATGCTGGAGAAACTCAGCGGGTGAGGCAGCATCTATGGGGCGAAGGAAATAGGCAACGTTTCGGGTCGAGACCCTTCTTCAGACATTCTCGCTATTGAGGGAGTGCAGCATAGGTTTATTAGGTTCATTCCCGGGATGGCGGGACTGTCATATGCTGAGAGAATGTAGCGGCTGGGCTTGTACATTCTGGAGTTTAGAAGGATGAGCGGGGATCTTATTGAAACATGCGAGATTATTAAGGGTTTGGACACACTAGAGGCAGGAAACATGTTCCCGATGTTGGGGGAGTCCAGAACCAGGGGGCACAGTGTAAGAATAAGGGGTAAGCCATTTATAACTGAGATGTGGAAACACTTTTTTTATTGTCTATTGTCCACACACACACACTAGGGTGTGTATACAATTTCTACAAATAGCCTACATACCTGTAGGTCTATTTGGAGTGCGGGAGGAAACCGGAGCTCCCGGAGAGCTTCCAGGTCCTCGTGATAGTGAGGGCACGAACAGGGAGGTAGAGGTTCTGAATGTGTGGCTGAGGAGCAGGTGCGGGAAGCTGCGATTTATATTCCTAGACCACCGGCATCTGTTTTGGGGTAAAGGTGAACTGTAGAAAAAGGACCAGTTTCACCTTAACAGGAGGAGGGTCAGTATTCTGGCAAGTATGTTTGCCACTGCTACACGGGTGGGTTTAAACTAAATAGTGGGGGGGACAAACTGGAGATAGAAGGATGGAGTTAAAGGGAAATGAGTATAAGGAAAGTTAAGAAAGACAGCAGAATTAATGGGGCAGAAAGCTCAGGAAGGGATAGGAGAGTATGGCCAAGTGAAATAGGAATTGATGTGAAGAAGAATAAGAATAAAAAGATTATAAAAATAAGCTTATTGGCCAAGTATTCACATACAAGCAATTTGCCTTGGAGCTCCGCCCGTAAGTGACAACGAAATACAGTGACAGTTAGGAAGGGGGAGGTGAGATATGGATTAAAAGCATTATATATGAATGCACAAATTATAAGAAATAAAGAGGATGAGCTTGAGGCTCGGTTAGAAGTTGGAAAGTATGATGTTGTGGGAATTACAGAGACATGGCTGCAAGAGGACCAGGGCTGGGAACTGAATTTTGAGTTTAGGAGCAAAGAGGTCCTTCTGCAGTTGTATAGGGCCCTAGTGAGACCACAACTGGATATTGTGTACAGTTTTGGTCTCCAAATTTGAGGAAGGACTTTCTTGCTATTGAGGGAGTGCAGCGTAGGTCCACTAGGTTAATTCCCAGGATGGCGGGACTGTCATATGTTGATAGAATGGAGCGGCTGGGCTTGTACACTCTGGAATTTTGAAGGATAGAAACATAGAAACATAGAAAATAGGTGCAGGAGTAGGCCATTCGGCCCTTCGAGCCTGCACCGCCATTCAATATGATCATGGCTGATCATTCAACTCAGTATCCTGTACCTGCCTTTTCTCCATACCCCCTGATCCCTTTAGCCACAAGGGCCACATCTAACTCCCTCTTAAATATTGCCAATGAAATGGCCTCAACTACCTTCTGTGGCAGATAATTCCAGAGACTCACCACTCTTTGTGTGAAAAATGTTTTCCTCATCTCGGTCCTAAAGGAATTCCCCCTTATCCTTAAACTGTGACCCCTTGTTCTGGACCTCCCCAACATCGGGAACAAATTTCTTGCATCTAGCCTGTCCAACCCCTTAAGAATTTTGTAAATTTCTATAAGATCCCCCCTCAATCTTCTAAATATTGAGAGGGGATCATATTGAACCATATATGATTATTAAAGGATTGTTTAGAAATTGTTGCAAAGTAATTACAAATAAATAACTGAAATATCACATTTACACAAGTATTCAGACCTTTTCTATGACACTCAAAATTGAGTTTAGGTTCATCCTGTTTCATTGTTTATCCTTCAGATGTTTCTACAACTTGATTGGAGTCCACCAGTGGTAAATTCAATTGATTGGACATGATTTGGAAAGGCACAAACCTGTCTAAATAAGGTCCCACAGTTGACAGTGCATGTCAGAGCAAAAACTAAGCCATCAAGATGAGGCAATTGTCCGTAGACCTCCAAGATAGGATTATGACGAGACACAGATCTGGGGAAGGGTATAAAACAATTTCTGCAGCAATGCAGGTCCCAAAGAGCACAGTGCCCCCGACATTCTTAAATGGAAGAACTTTGGAACCACCAGGACTCTTCATAGAGCTGCCACCGGGCCAAACTGAGCAATCGGGGGAGAAGGGTCTTGGTCAGGGAGGTGACCAAGAACCCAATGGTCACTCTGACAGAGCTCCAGAGTTCCTCTGTGGCAATGGGAGAACCATCCAGAAGAACAACTATATCTGCAGCACTCCACCAATCAGGTCTTTATGGTAGAGTGGCCAGACGGAAGCCACTCCTCAGTAAAAGGCACATGAAAGCCCGCTTGGAGTTTGACAAAAGGCACCTAAAGGACTCTCAGGCCATGAGAAACAAGATGAAGCATGTTGGTGGCAGCTTCATGCTGTGAGGATGTTTTTCAATGGCAGGATCTGAAAAGGATCGATGGAAAGATGAATGGTGCAAAGTACATAGAGATCCTTGATGAAAACCTGCTCCAGAGCATTCTGGACCTTAAACTGGGGTGGAGGTTCACCTTCCAACAGGACCACAACCCTAAGCACACAGCCACGACACTGCAGGAGTGGCTTCGTGAGAAGTCTGTGAATGTCCTTGAGTGGCCCAGCCAGAGTCCAGACTTGAACCCGATCGAACATCTCTGGAGGTTCCTGAAAATAGCTGTGCATTGATGCTCCCCATCCAACCTGACAGAGCTGGAGAGGATCTGCAGAGAAGAATGGGTGAAATTGCCCAAATAGAGGTGTGCCAAGCTTGTAGAGTCATACCCAAGAAGAATTGAGGCTGCAATCGCTGCCAAAGGTGCCTCAACAAAGTACTGAGTAAAGGGTCTGAATACTTGTGTAAATGTGATATTTCAGTTATTTCTGTTTAATACTTTGCAAACATGTCTAAACACCTGTTTTAGCTTTTTTATTCTGGGGTATTGTGTGTAGATTGATGATAAAAAAAGAATTTAATCCATTTTCGAATAAGGCTGTAACGTAACAAAATGTGGAAAAAGTGAAAGGGTCTGAATACTTTCTGAATGCACTTTAGGTATTAAAAATGATTTTGTTCAATCTCGTGTTGGGATCTTAAATCTTCAAGAAGCGAGCTTCAAAGGTTTGAGATGTGAGATGGCCAAGGCAGATTGGAGAAATGGAAATGAGAACAGGAAACACACAATAACTAGCAGCAGAACACAGCATCAGTTGAGAGAATGGACTGACAAACATTCAGATAAGGACCCTTCTTTAGACTGGCGCTCAAAAGAATGAAGATATCAGTTTATAACTAGCTTAGAGCCCATTAATGCACCAGGACGTAGCAGTGGCTCAGCTGGTACAGTTGCTGCCTCACAGCGCAAGAGTCACAGGTTCGACCCTGACCTTGGGTGCTGTCTGTGTGGAGTTTGCATGTTCTCTCCGTGACCACGTGGGTTTTCTCTGGGTGCTCAGGTTTCCTCCCACATCCCGGGATTGTAGGTTATTTGGCCTCTGTAAATTGCCTGCAGTGTGCGGAGGGTGGATGCAAAAGTGAGATACTCTTGAATTAGTCCAACATAACATCGGACCAGTCTCATCAGAGCCGCTCCCTTTCCCCCTCTCCCATTAGGTAAGTGGTACATAAGGGTGAAAACGCACACCTCCAGACTCGGGACAGAAAGGTTGGATTGGGAATGGCAGGGGGAGTTGAAGTGCTGAGCCACCGGGACATCAGGTTGGTTAATGCTCGCAGAGCAAGAGACGCAGGTTTGACCATGCTGTCTGTGTGGAGCTTGCATGTTGCTGTGTGGAGTAGTAATTAACCTACCTGATGTCCCCGTGGCTCAGCACTTTAACTCCCCCTCCCATTCCCAATCCGACCTTTCTGTCCTGGGCCTCCTCCATGGCCAGAGTGAGTCCCACTGTAAATTGGAGAAGCAGCACCTCATATTCCGCTTGGGCAGTTTGCACTCCAGCGGTTTGAACATTGACTTCTCCAATTTCAGGTTGTCCCTGCTTTCTCCTCCCCTTCTCAGCTCTCCCTCAGCCCACTGTCGCCACCTCTTCCGTTCTTCTTCCTGCCCACCCCCCCCCCCCCCTCACATCAGGCTGAAGAAGGGTCATGACCCGAAATGTCACCTGTTCCTTCGCTCCATAGATGCTGCCTCACCCACTGAGTTTCACAAGCATTTTTGTGTACCTTTGATTTTCCAACATCTGTAGTTCCTTCTTAAGCAACCTCCAGACTCGGGATAGATTATCTGGAGCTGTTCAAGGTTCAAGGGTCAAATTTACTTGTCACATGGAGTAAGGTGCAGTGAAATTAATTAACACGCAGCGATACAATTGAAAGGAACACAGCACACAATAGATGTTAACATAAATATCCACCGCAGAATTACTCACTGTGATGGAAGGCAATACAGTTCAGTCAGTCCTCCTCCTTTGTTCACCTGTGGTCAGGGGCCTTGACCCTCCATAGTCACCGCTACGGACGGCCCGATGTGCAGACCCTCTCGTCAGGATGATCGAAGCTCTGACGTCGGGATGGATCGAACACACTCGGCAGCTTGGAGTTCCTGAATCGGCCGCTTCCTCACCGGTGACCCCGGCTTCAGGATCTTATCGGCCGCAGGCCGGCGGTCAGCGCTCTTCTCCGGCGATCCCCAGCAAGTTATCAGGCAAATGAATCATCCTCTCCCCAACAAGAGAGATACCTGATAGACAATAGACAATAGGTGTAAGAATAGGCCATTCATCCCTTCGAGCCTGCACCACCATTCAATGTGATCGAGATCACGATACATTTATTTGTCACATGTGCCAGTTGGTACAGTGAAAAGTCCCTGCTTTCTCCTTCTTTCCCCTCCCCATCCCAGCTATCCCACAGCCCTCTGTCTCCGCCTCTTCCTTTCTTCTTCCCACCCCCCCCCCCACCACCCCCCCCCACCCACCCCCACGTCAGTCTGAAGAAGGGTCTCGACCCGAAACGTCACCTATTCCTTCACCACATAGATGCTGCCTCACCTGCTGAGTTTCTCCAGCATTATTGGCTCCCCAATCAGACTAGTTTACTTTAGTTAGTTATTGTCACATATACTGAGGTACAGTGAACAACGTTTTTGCTGTGTGCTGTTCAGTTAGCAAAAAGACCACATTATTGCAATCAAGCCATCCACAGTCGAGAGATACAGGATAAAAGAAAATACATTTAATGCAAGATAAAATATAATAAGGTCTGATCATTAGTGATAGTTTGAAGGTCTCCATTGGGGTAGATGGGAGTCCAGAAACAGGGGGCACACAGTTTAAGAATAAGGCGTAAGGCATTTAGAACGGAGATGAGGAATCACTTTTTCACACAGACAGTTGTGAGTCTGTGGAATTCTCTGCCTCAGAGGCCGGTTCTCTGGATACTTTCAAGAGAGAGCTAGATAGGGCTCTTAAGGATAGCGGAGTCAGGGATATGGGGAGAAGGCAGGAACGGGGTACTGATTGTGGATGATCAGCCATGATCATGGTGAACACACATTTCACTGTGCCAACTGGCACATATGACCAATAAATGTATCTTCATCTTCATCTTGATCTTGCTCACATTGAATGGCGGTGCTGGCTCGAAAGCCTGAATGGCCTACTCCTGCATCTATTGCCTATTGTCTATTGTCTATTACTGCAGCATTCTGTGTCCATCTCCGGGCCAGGTTCCATGCTGTGTCTCTCAATCAATAATTCAATGGGAAACTAAAGGGGTTGCACACTAAAGAATTCCCAAGATCCGATGTGTCAAACATATTAATGCCTCATAGCCAGGACAATGGTGATCATGGATGCATTCCTTCCCGTAGCGTCAGACAGAATGGAAACTGGATCTTCGGCCCAACTCGACAATGCCGACTAAATTGCTTTCTTGAGCTGGTCGCATTTCCCTGTGATTCACTTTCCAATGTCTCACAGAAACAAAGTGGGTTCTCATAGATACAAGGGGAAGATCTAACACCCTGGTATGGAAAGGCAGGGGAGGTGGGAAGTAAATGGGGAATTACAGAGCAGCTGGCTTGACTTCACAGGTTAGAAACCACTATTAAGGAAGTGGTAACGGAAGATTTAGAAAATAATCATCCAATTGATAAATGTCAACATGGAGTCATGAAAGTGAAATCATATTTGACTAATCTTTTAGAGATTCACAAATTATAACTCAAAGGGAACCTGCAGTTGTACAGGGCCCTAGTGACACCACGCCTGGTGTATTGTGTGCAGTTTTGGTCTCCAAATTTGAGGAAGAACAACCTTGCTATTGAGGGAGTGCAGCATAGGTTTACAAGGTTAATTCCCGGGATGGCAGGACTGTCATATGCTGAGAGAATGGAGTGGCTGGACTTGTACACTCTGGAGTTTAGAAAATTGAGAGGGGATCTTATTGAGACATATAAGATTATTAAGGGTTTGGACACGCTAGAGGCAGGAAACATGTTCCCGATGTTGGGGGAGTCCTGACAGGGGCAACAGTTTAAGAATAAGGGGTAAGCCATTTAGAACAGAGATGAGGAAACACCTTTTCAGACAGAGAGTTGTGAGTCTGTGAAATTCACTGCTTCCAAGGGCGGTGGAGGCAGGTTCTCTGGATGCTTTCAAGAGAGAGCTAGATAGGGCTCTTAACGATAGCGGAGTCAGGGGATATGGGAAGAAGGCAGGAACGGGGTACTGATTGCGGATGATCAGCCATGATCATCGCCATTCAATGTGATCATGGCTGATCATCCACAATCAGTACCCCGTTCCTGCCTTCTCCCCATATCCCTTGATTTCGTCAGCCCTAAGAGCTATATCCAACTCTCTATTGAAAACATCCAGAGAATTGGCCTCGACTGCCTTCTGTAGCAGGGAATTCAACAGATTCACAACTCTCTGAATGAAAAAGCTTTTCCTCATCTCAGTCCTAAATGGCCTACCCCTTATTCATAAAATGTGGCCCCTGGTTCTGGACTCCCCTGACATTGGGAAAATTCTTCCTGCATCTAACGAGTCCAACCCCTTAATAATCTTATATGTTTCAATAAGATCTTTCGGATCTTTCTTTTTTATTCTGGATTTTAAATCATGTATTGTGTTATATATATATATATAATTTAAGATGCTGTTATGAGTGACATATTAAGATTTTATATGTATTTCATGGTGTTTCTATATGCAATGTATTTTCATGTAATGTTGTCCCTTGTCTGGTCCTTGAGTCCGAAATAAAGTTTATGAAAAAAAAATCCCCTCTCATCCTAAATTCCAGAATATACAAGTCCGGTGCTCCATTCTATCAACATAGAAACATAGAAACATAGAAATTAGGTGCAGGAGCAGGCCATTCGGCCCTTCGAGCCTGCACCGCCATTCAATATGATCATGGCTGATCATCCAACTCAGTATCGTGTACCTGCCTTCTCTCCATACCCCCTGATCCCTTCAGCCACAAGGGCCACATCCAACTCCCTCTTAAATATGGCCAACGAACTGGCCTCAACTACCTTCTGTGGCAGAGAATTCCACAGATATCATAATGGCATGTTTGCCTTTATAAAAAGAGGAATCACATATAGGAGCAAAGAGATCCTTCTGCAGTTGTACAGAGCCCTATTGAGACCACACCTGGAGTATTGTGTGCAGTTTTGGTCCCCTAATTTGAGGAAGGACATTCTTGCTATTGAGGGAGTGCAGCGTAGGTTTACAAGGTTAATTCCCGGTATGGCGGGACCGTCATATGCTGGAAGAATGAAGCAGCTAGGCTTGTGCACTCTGGAGTTTAGAAGGATGAGAAGGGATCTCATTGAAACATGTAAGATTGTTAAGGGCTTGGACACGCTAGAGGCAGGAAACATGTTCCCAATGTTGGGGGAGTCCAGAACCAGGGGCCACAGCTTAAGAATGAGGAGTAAACCACTTAGAACAGAGACGAGGAAACCTTTTTCTCACAGAGAGTGGTGAGTCTGCGGAATTCTCTGCTTCAGAGGGCGGTGGAGGCAGTTCTCTGGATGCTTTCAAGACAGAGCTAGATAGGGCTCTAATAAATAGCGGAGTCAGGGGATATGGGGAGAAGGCCGGAACGGGGTACTGATTGGGGATGATCAGTGATGATCACATTGAATGGTGGTGCTGGCTCGAAGGGCCAAATGGCCTACTCCTGCTCCTATTGTCTATTGTGGATTGTCTAACATATGACAGACCCACCATCCCATGAATTAAACTCGTGATGTGGTTTGAGAATCCTTTGTGTATTTTATATGTTTCTATAAGATCCCTTTTCAACGACCTTTGAACCTTCTGGGTGCCATGGAGAAATTGGAACAAGATATTTGTGATGAGTTGCAGTTTTTGTTTTCTGAGGGTATAATTAGTGCAGACACCTAGCTCTAACATGACACACAACAATGTCATTGTGGAACGCTTTTTCAATGTGTTCCCCACATACTATCTTTAGCAGCTCAGTTCACACATTTTGCACTCAATTCCTTTCTGCTCCATCGATGTGGTTAACCTTCACAAGTTTTTGATTTGTGTTCAAGATAGTGTCAGCATAATTCTGCATGAAACTTCCTGACTTCGAAAAGGAAACGCCTCTGTCGTTGAAACAGTGAGCAGTGCAGCATAGGAACATGCCCGCTGGCCTGCGATGTCTGTGTAGAACATGATGCCAAGATAAACTCATCTCTTAATCCTGCTTCCCACCCAAAACCACCCCCTCCCCTGGTACTTTCCCTTGCAACCGCAGTAACTGCTCCACTTGTCGCTTTACCTCCCCCCTTGACTCCATCCAAGGACCCAAGCAGTCCTTCCAGCTGCAGCAGAGCTTCACCTGCACCTCCTCCAACCTCATCTATTGCATCATCTGCTCTAGGTGTCAGCGGCTCTACATCGGTGAGACCAAGCGTAGGCTTGGCGATCACTTCACCCAACACCTCCGCTCGGTTCGCAATAACCAACCTGATCTCCCGGTGGTTCAGCACTTCAACTCCCCCTCCCATTCCCAATCCGTCCTTTCTGTCCCGGGCCTCCTGCGTGGCCAGAGTGAGGTCCATCATAAATTGGAGGAGCAGCACCTCATATTTTGCTTGGGTAGACCATAGACAATAGACAATAGGTGCAGGAGGAGGCCATTCGGCCCTTGGGGCCAGCACCGCCATTCAATGTGATCACGGCTGATCATCCCCAATCAGTACCCCGTTCCTGCCTTCTCCCCATATACCCTGACTCCGCAATCTTAAAGAGCCCTATCTTGCTTTCTCTTGAAAGTATCCAGAGAACCGGCCTCCACCGCCCTCTGAGGCAGAGAATTCCACAGACTCACAAATATGCGCCATAACCAACCTCACAAAGCACTTCATCACCACGGACGTGAGTGCCACAGGTCGATAGTCGTTGAGGCACGTCACCTTACTCTTCTTGGGAATCGGTATTATTGATGCCCGCTTAAAGCAGGTGGGAACCTCAGTAGTGAGAGGGTGACTCGGTGGCGCAGCGGTAGAGTTGCTGCATTACACCTAATGCAGCGCTGGTGACCCGGGTTCGATCCCGACTACGGGTGCTGTCTGCGAGCGATCTACCCGTGCGACCAGGAGACCGGGAGAGGAATGTAAAAAAAATGTCCCTAGTGGGTGTAGGATAGCGTTAAAGTGCAGGGACCCGGGGGCCGAAGGGCCTGTTTCCAGTGCTATACCTCTAAAAAAAACTCCAGCCAGTTGGTCTGCACAGGTTTTGAGAACTCGGCCGGGTATACCATCAGGTCCAGGCGCTTTCCGAGGGTTCGCCCAGACCCTGAAGGATCTTCTGACATCAGCCTCTGCGACTGTGACTGTATCAGCATCAGGGCGTATGGGGGCTTGGGAAGGCACATGAGTGTTCTCCCTATCAAAGCAGTTGTTTAGGGCTCTGGTGAGACCACATCTGGAGTATTGTGTACAATTTTGGTCTCCTAATTTGAGGAAGGACATCCTTGTGATTGAGGCAGTGCAGCGTAGGGTCACGAGATTGATGCCTGGGATGGCGGGACTATCATATGAGGAAAGATTGAAATAACTAGGCTTGTATTCACTGGAGTTTAGAAGGATGAGGGGGAATCTTATAGAAACACAGAAAATTATAAAAGGACTGGACAAGGTAGATGCAGGAAAAAATGTTCCCAATGTGGGGCGAGTCCAGAACTAGGGGCCACAGTCTTAGAATAAAGGGGAGGTCATTGAAGACAGAGGTGAGAAAGCACTTTTTCACCGAGACAGTTGTGAATTTATGGGATTCCCTGCCACAGAGGGCAGTGCAGGCCAAGTCACTGGATGGATTTAAGAGAGAGTTAGATAGAGCTCTGGGTGCTGGTGGAACCAAGGGATATGGGGATTGGGGATGATCAGCCATGATCACAATGAATGATGGTGCTGGCTCGAAGGGCCGAATGGCCTCCTCCTGCACCTATTTTCTATGTTTCTATGTAAAACGTGCGTAGAACCCGTTGAGCTCTTCAGCGAGTGTTGCCTTAACTTGAAAACCCAGTGGTTAGTAGCCTACATTATGGAGTAGGAATGTTTGACATACTTTTTTATCTCAAATATACAGCCCAAACTGGTTACTGAATTGTAGAGGTAAAAAACCCGAACAAGAGGATGGGTATTTCTCGAGGTCTTAGATAACATCAATGAAACCGATGAACTTCCTCTGGGGCTTTCCCAGAGTGGAGGTTGGGACAATTCTCACCCTGACTGCAGCACAGAGTCATAGAACATTAAGGGTGACACGGTGACTCAGCGGTAGAGTTGCTGCCTCACAACGCCGGAGACCCGGGTTCCATCCTGACTATGGGTGCTGTCTGTACGGAGTTTGTACCTTCTCCCTGTGACCGCGTCGGTTTTCCACTGGTTTCCTCCCACACTCCAAAGACGCACAGGTTTGCAGGTTAAATGTGAGGGAAGGAACTGCAGAAGCTGGTTTAAACCGAAGATAGGCACAAAAAGCTGGAGTAACACAGCGGGACTGGCAGCGTCTCTGGAGTGAAGGGATGGGTAGTGTTTCGGGTAGAGACAGGTTCTTCAACACACTGGTCAACCTTCCCTCCATTGACGAACTGTACACTGCCAGGGCCAGGAAGCGAGCGGGCAAGATCATCTCTGACCCCTCTCACCCTGGCCACAAACTCTTTGAATCACGTCCCTCTGGAAGGCGACTCCAGATTATCAAAGCTGCCACAGACAGACATAAACACAGCTTTTTTTTCCAATGAGTAGTAGCTCTACTCAATAACCAAAAATCTGTAGCCTCTTTTTGCTCTGGCATTTTATTTAATTCACATTTTTAATCAATAATGTTTTATTATTAATGTTTAATGTTTTATGTGTCATTCTTAACTCTCACTGTATGTCATGTTGTCACTTGCGGGCGGAGCACCAAGGGAACTTCCTTGTATGTGAATACTTGGCCTGTAAACCTATTCATTCAGACATGTTAATTGGCTATGGTAAGAAATATTGCAATTGTCCCTAGTGTGTAGTATAATGCAAGTGTATGGGGTGATCGCTAGTTGGCCTGGACCCAGTGGGCTGAAGAGCCTGTTTCCACGCTGCATCTCTAAACATAGACCATGAGCCCACAATGTGTGTGACGAACATGATGTCAAATTAAACCAATCTCATCTGCCTGTACATTTAAGGTAGACAAAAATGCTGGAGAAACACAGCGGGTGAGGCAGCATCTGTGGAGCGAAGGAATGGGCGACGTTTCGGGTCGAGACGCTGCTACGTATAGCTTAGTTTAGATTCGTGCAAGGATGCAGGTCCACGGTGCCAAGCTTAAAGTTCAATTGAGATTTTTTTTTCTAGAGAGTGGAGCTGAAACAAGCATCTGGCTTTTATTTCCCGCATGCAGATTACTGTTCTGAACCACACTGGGACCAAATGAGACTTTTAGGGTACATTAAGCTTTGTCCTCAGCTTCATGAGTAAGTTGCCAGGACTGGAGGGCCTGAGGTACAGGGCGAGGTTAGGCAGGCGAGGACTTTATTCCTTAGAGTGCAGGAGGCTGAGGGGTGATCTTATAGAGGTGCATAAAATCATGTGGGAATTAGATAGGATGAATGCACATTGCCCTTTACCCAGAGTAGGCCCCAAATATTTTTATACGTGAAATACATTACCTGGACTATGGAATGCGAGGAGATGTAATGGAGGGGTCTACAAACATTACATTGGTGACATACGGAGAGATAGTAACAGGCACACGCTTATTGCCCACGCTCCATCCAGTTTCTGAGGGGTTGCGCAATCAGAGGGGAGGCTCAGCTCGTCGCTGCCTCACCTCACATCTCTCCCTGTATTTGCACAGAGCTGCACAAATTTGGCGATTTTTACTTTAAAAAATGATTGGAATTGTACAGAAATGACATTTATGACACAGATCAGTGGAAACATCTTTATATTTATTTTATTACTATTATTATTATTTTTCTTTACTTTTCTTAACAACTATTTTCATTGGAGTATGACAGGTAGGACTCTGCCTCCCCTGAACGCATGTCCCTGGAGTAGGGCAATCAAGAACCAGAGAACATAGGCTTAAGGTGAGGGGGAACGATTTAATATGAAATTGAAGGGGAACTTTTTTAACCCAAAGGGTGATAGGTTTTTGGAATGAGTAGCCAGACAAGGTGGTTGAGAAAGGTACTATCACAGCATTTGAAAACCATTTGGACAGTTACATGGATAGGATAGGTTTATAGACAATAGACAATTAGAAGGTTATAGGCCAAATGCAAGCAGGCGAGACGAGTGTAGATGGGGCACATTGGCCAGCATGGATAAGTTGGCCCAATGGGCCCGTTTCCACGCTATGTAGCTCTATGACTTTTCATATAAACATGGTAAGTGTTGATGAGAGAATATTGGCATTGGTGAGATTTGCAAACCCTGGGGAATTAAGAAAATAACCAGCCTCTGAGTAGCATGATGGTCAATAGACAATAGGTAGAGGAGTAGGCCATTCGGCCCTTCGAGCCAGCACCGCCATTTAATGTGATCATGGCTGATCATCCCCATCAGTATCCCGTTCCTGCCTTCACTCCACATACCCTGACTCCGCTATTTTTAAGAGCCCTATCTAGCTCTCTTGAAAGCATCCAGAGAAACTGCCTCCACCGCCCTCTGAGGCAGAGAATTCCGCAGACTCACAACTCTGTGAGAAAAGGCGTTTCCTCGTCTCCGTTCTAAATGGCTTACCCTTATTCTTAAACTGTTGTCCCTGGTTCTGGACTCCCCCAACATCAGGAACATGTTTCCTGCCTCTAGCATGTCCAGACCCTTAACAATCTTATACGTTTCAATGAGATCCCCTCTCATCCTTCTAAACTCCAGAGTGTACAAGCACAGCCGTTCCATTCTCTCAGCATATGACAGTCCCGCCATCCCAGGAATTAACCTTGTAAACCTATGCTGCACTCCCTCAATAACAAGAATGTCCTTCCTCAAATTAGGAACCGGACAAGATGCTTTCTACAGCCCCAGAGTAGAAGGACTGAAGGATCCTCAGATGGACTCTGAATTTCCTCAGCAGCCTGAGGTGGTAAAGGCCCTGCCTTGCCCTCCTCACCGGTGTGGCAGCGTGTGATGTCCATGTCATGTCCTCTGTGATAGAAACATAGAAAATAGGTGCAGGAGTAGGCCATTCGGCCCTTCGAGCCTGCACCGCCATTCAATATGATCATGGCTGATCATTCAACTCAGTATCCTGTACCTGCCTTCTCTCCATACCCCCTGATCCCTTTAGCCACAAGGGCCACATCTAACTCCCTCTTAAATATAGCCAATGAACTGGCCTCAACTACCTTCTGTGGCAGAGAAATCCAGAGACTCACCACTCTCTCTGTGAAAAAAATGTTTTCCTCATCTCGGTCCTAAAGGAATTCCTCCTTACCCTTAATGATGTGATGTGGACTCCCAGATATTTGATGCCGTGACCAATGAAGGCAAGCATGCCGTGCACCATCCTACCAACAACCATAGAGCAGTCCTGAACTAATATCTGTCTCGTTGGAGACTTGGACTATCTTTAATTGGATTTTGTGTGAGGACGAACTGCAGATGCAGGTTTAAATCGAAGATAGACACAAAAAGCTGGAGTAACTAGTTGCTCTAGTTACTTTGATCGGACTTTACTGGCTTTACCTTGCACTAAATTTCATTCACGATATTCCCTTTATCATATATCTGTACACTGTGGATGGCTCGATTGAAATCATGTATTGTCTTTCCGCTGACTGGATAGACTGCAACAAAAGCTTTTCACTGTACCTCTGTACACGTGACAAACTAATGACACTATCTACTCGCTGCTGGTGCCGCGCCCCTCCAACCCACTTCTCCCCCCACTCTGTACCTCTGCACACCCCTTGTCTTTCTTATTCCTCATCCACCATTGAGGTTTTAAGGAGGAGGGTTTCTTGACAGAGCAAACAGCCCAAAGTAAGTATTTTCCGCCTCGCTGTTGACGTAGGCCATCGCGCCAGGGCTGACCACGGAGAAGATCTGGTCCCCTTTGGCCAACTTGAAGGCAGCGCCATGGTAGGAGGTGTCGAACCAGGGGTCCGCCTGGTGCTTGTCTTGGCAGGTGGACGCCATTGAGCTGTGCAGGGTCAGTCTGCCTCTGTAGGACGTCGATAGCTTGTGGAGGTTGTGGCTGAGGAAGGAGCGATTGTCCAGGCAGCTACTGTTGTAGAAAGTCACCTGGGCATAGACAAAGTAAAGGCCAGGAATGCTGATGACCAGAGCGTTGCCCCGAAGATCCACTCCCTTCGTCAGCGCTCCTCCTTGCTTCCTCCAGGATATGCTCATACTTCTGTGGGAATTTGGGATGGCTGGAGGTTTGGGAAGGGGGAAGGGGGGGGGGGGTGGAAGAGGGGAACAGTCAGAGGTGAATCTCGTTGACGATAGAAAATAGACAATAGGTGTAGGAGTAGGCCATTCGGCCCTTCGAGCCCGCACCGTCATTCACTGTGATCACGGCTGATCATTCCCAATCAATACCCCTTTCTTGCCTTCTCCCCATTTCCCCTGACTCCGCTATCTTGAGCCCTATCTAGCTCTCTCTTCAAAGTATCCAGAGAACCGGCCTCCACCTCCCTCTGAGGCAGATAATTCCACACTCACAACTCTCTGTGAGAAAAAGTGATTCCTCATCTCCGTTCTAAATGGCTGACCCTTATTCTTAAACTGTGTGCCCGCTGGTCCTGGACTTCCCCAACATCGGGAACACGTTTCCTGCCTCTAGCCTGGCCAAACCCTTAATAATCTCATGTGTTTCAATGAGATGCCCTCTCATCCTTCTAAACTCCAGAGTGCACAAGCCCAGCCACTCCATTCTAACAGCATATGACAGTCACGCCATCCCGGGAATTAACCTTGTAAACCTACGCATTTTGGGAGGTTGAGAGGAACAGCATCTCACCACTCTTCTCACGCATTCTTGAGAGGAGATCTTATAGAAACATATAAAATTCTTAAAGAATTGGACAGGCTTGAAGCAGTTTTGGTCCCCTAATTTGAGGAAGGACATTCTTGCTATTGAGGAAGTGCAGCAGAGGTTCACAAGGTTAATTCCGGGATGGCGGGACTGTCATAAGCTGAGAGAATGGAGCAGCTGGGCTTGTCCACTCTGGAGTTTAGAAGGATGAGAGGGGATCTTATTGAAACATAAGATTATTAAGGGTTTGGACATGATAGAGGCGGGAAACATGTTCCCGATATTGGGGGAGTCCAGAACCAGGGGTCACACAGTTTAAGAATAAGTAGTAGGCTATTTAGCACTGCAATGAGGAAACACCTCTCCACCCAGAGAGCTGTGAATCTATGGAATTCTCTGCCACAGAAGACAGTGGAGGCCAATTCACTGGATGTTTTCAAGACTTAGTTCTTGGGGGTAAAGGAATATGGGGAAAAAGCAGGAACGGGGTACTGATTTGAGGTGATCATCCGTGATCATATTGAATGGCGGTGCGGGGTCAAAGGGCCGAATGGCCTGCTCCTGCACCTATTTTTCTATATTTCACTACCACTTGCTCGAACTTTGTGTTGAGAAACTCCAACTAGTATAAGCAGGAAAAGGTGCAGGGAAGATTGATAAGGATGTTGCCAGGACTTGAGGGCGTGAGCTACAGGCCCCTGCTGTGCACGATTAGACATACATGACTTGGACATCAGCCCGGACGTGTTGGTTCGCAAGTTTGCAGATGATTTGAGTACAAGAGCAGGGAGGTTCTACTGCAGTTGTACAGGGGTCTTGGTGAGACCACACCTGGAGTATTGCGTACAGTTTTGGTCTCCTAATCTAAGGAAAGATATTCTTGCCATAGAGGGAGTACAGAGAAGGTTCACCAGACTGATTCCTGGGATGGCAGGACTTCCATATGAAGAAAGACAGGATAGACTAAGCTTGTACTCGCTGGATTTAGGAGATTGAGGGGGGATCTTATAGAGACTTACAAAATTCTTAAGGACAGGCTAGATGCAGGAAGATTATTTCCGATGTTGGGGATGTCCAGAACAAGGGGTCACAGTTTAAGGATAAGGGGGAAGTATTTTAGGACCGAGATGAGAAAATCATTTTTCACACAGAGAGTGGTGAATCTGTGGAATTCTCTGCCACAGAATGTAGTTGAGGCCAGTTCATTGGCTATATTTAAGAGGGAGTTAGATGTGGCCCTTGTGGCTAAAGGGATCAGGGGGTATGGCGAGAAGGCAGGTACAGGATACTGAGTTGGATGATCAGCCATGATCATATTGAATGGCGGTGCAGGCTCGAAGGGCTGAATTGCCTGCTCCTGCACCTAATTTCTATGTTTCTATGTAAACTCCAGAGTACACAAGCCCAGCCGCTCCATTCTCTCAGTATATGAAAGTCCCGCCATCCCGGGAATTAACCTGGTAAACCTACGCTGCACTCCCTCAATAGCAAGAATGTCCTTCCTCAAATTAGGGGACCAAAACTGCACACAATACTCCAGGTGTGGCCTCAATCTTGGCATCATGTGCAGTACAGGAATGGGCCCTTCGGCCCACAATTTTGGTGCTGTGCATGATGCAAAGATGAACTGATGTCATCTGCCTGTACATGATCCATATCCCTCTATTACCTGCACCTCCATGTGCCTGTCCAAGAGCCTCGACTGCCACTATTGTATCTGCCTCCACCACCACCTCTGCCAGTGCATTCCGGACACCCACCACTCTCCCTGTGAAAAACCGTGCCCTAAATGCCCAACATAGACAAAACAGACTTGGCTAATAAAGTACGGTTATAATTATGATCATGAGAAACAGGCCCTTCAGCCCACCAGTCGAGTCCGCGCCGGCCAGCGATCCCCGCACATTAACACTATCCCTCACACACAAGGGACAATTTACATTTACACCAAGGCCAATTAAACTACAAACCTGTACGTCAAGAGTCAAGAGTGTTTTATTGTCATATGTCCCAGATAGAACAATGAAATTCTTACTTGCTGCACCACAACAGAATATAATACATGTTATAAAACCGAACATCTCGGAGAAAAAACACGCAGGTCACGGGGAGAACGTACAAACTCCGTGGACAAGAGCCTCTTTCAATCTTATGAAATAGATGGGAGAGAGCTGGTAAAGCGAGGTGAAGTGAAGAAATTGGGGCAATAAATGGCAAGAGATACATGAATTTGGGTGATGATGCCAGACGGATGGATATTTCTGTTGCTGATGGCGAAGGGGAGAAAAGTTGCAACATCACTGGAATCTGAACAGAGAGAATGTGCTGGGTGCTAAGTAGGAAGGGTTGGGGGATCAGCGGTTAGAGAAGGGGAACAACATGGTGAGGGGGACTGGGGATGAAAATAAATACCTGTGTGGAAGAATTGGATGAACAGGGGAATAAGGTTTACCTGAAGGGGATAAGGTTGCATCGTGGCTTGGTTCGGCAACTTGGGCACACTGGAGAGGAAAAGACTACAAAAAGTAGTATACACTGCCCAGTCCATCATCGGCTCTGACCTCCCTTCCATCGAGGGGGTCTATCGTAGTCGCTGCCTCAAAAAGGCTGCCAGCATTATCATGGACCCACACCATCCTGGCCACACACTCATCTCCCCGCTACCTTCAGGTAGAAGGTACAGGACCCTGAAGACTGCAACAACCAGGTTCAGGATTAGCTACTTCCCCACAGCCATCAGGTTATTAAACTTTGGCTGACAAAACTCTGAACATGTATAGCCCATTTTACTTCGGAGTCACGTGAGTGACTACGTGAAGAAGACCCCGCCTGGGCATGCTCGGCATTACGTCGAAACTCCGACTGGGTGGAGAGCGCAGCACCCACCAGCGTAAGTTTAACCTCAGGTAAGTCGCTGTTGAACTTTCTTGCGAGTGGGTTTAACCTCTATAAGTCTGCAGAGCCAGCTAGAGTGCTGATGTATTTTGAATTTTTTTTAAAAAACTCTGTAACTCTGGCTCGAAATACAGAGCCAGCTAGAGTGAATGTATTTTTAAATTGCGTAATTGAATAGAACGCGCTGGAACCGCAGTTTCCGATTTAGATCGGATCGGGAGATAAGGGCTGCTTTAATAATAAAAATAATAATAACTTTATTACGGACTCAAGGTCCAGACAAGGGGCAACATTACATTAAAAATGCATTGCATATCAAATATCATAAATATATATAAAATCATGGTAAATCACATAAAAACATCATAATTTATATATTTAAAAAAAACCCCACAGTACTTAAGTTAAAAATCCAGAGTAAAAAATGAGTACAACGAGACAACGATACCAGTGTCTCCGCAACTGGGATTCGTAGCGTGTAGTGCTAACCCTTATGTTTGTCAAGGCCACAATAAGTACATTTTTAGAGTCATTTATCCTGCAAATGAATTTATACATGTGGTGTCTTAGGATAGCTTCTAAAATACTGAATCCTGCAGCCACATACATATTACTGGCACTACACCATCTTGGTTGCCTTAGCAGTGTTCTCATGGCATCGTATATGCAACCTTTAGTCTCTGCATACTTGTCTTTAAATAGTTCAACCACAGGTGCGCAGTGTAGAGGGGTGTGCAGTATGCTCTAAATAGCAACATCTTCACCACATCTGCACACGCACCAAATTTACGCAAGAGGATATTCGCCTGTATATACAGCATGCGTCATTGCCTATAAATATCCTCATCATCTGTCATTTGTTCTGTAATAATATGTCCTAGATATTTTATCTTATTACAGACACTAAGATTGTTGTCAGACAATTTAAAATCAGGATATTTTAGGCTTTTATCCTCTTTGGTTCTACAGACCATAACAGCACTCTTACTAGCATTATATTTAATGTCATGTTCCAAACCGTACACGGAACATGCAGTAAGGAGCTGCTGGAGACCAGCGCTAGATGGACTAAAGACCACATGATCATCTGCTTACATAATTAGGTTCACTAAAATATTACCAATCACGCACCCAGTGTTGCATGCTTTCAATTGTTTAGACAGATCATCAATATATAGATTAAAAAGGACTGGGGACAAAATTCCCCCTTGTCTAACACCATTGCTAACCTCAAATGGGGCTGAGACCCTATTGCCCCATTTTATTTGCATAGTCTGGTGGGCATACCAGTAGGCCAGTACTCTCACAATGTATTTAGGCACCCCTCTTTGACGCATTTTACCAAGCAGCTTTCTGTGATTAACACGGTCAAAGGCTTTGGAAGCATCAATAAAGCACATAAGGATTGAAGAGTTTTTGCCTTCTATATTTGTTTACAATCTCCATTTAGAGCATATATGCATAAGTCAGTGCCATGTTTAGCTTTGAAGCCAAACTGGTTATCTGTGGAGTTAACAAACTCATGTATTCTATCCAGCAGAACTCTTTCTAAGAATTTTGACAATATGCTGGCTAAAGCTATGGGCCTGTAATTATTTAGACTGCCTACTTTACCCGCTTTGTCCTTAATAACCGGCACTAACAGGACAGACAACATTGAGTCTGGTAACATGCCATGCCTTTAAAAGCCGGTTCCCGCTTATTTACCGCTATTTAGATCGGGTTTGGAGATAACGGCTGTGCTAAATGCCAGCTCCAAATACCCAGTAATTGTAAAATAAAGTCTGCTCTGAATATATGTTACCAGATGCAGTTTTCTTTATGGAAATGTATATAACCCTGTGTGATACTGAGGTTAATACAAATATTCTGCAAGCAGAATGTGCCTGTCAAAATTACAATTTTAAACATTTATGGTTTATGCACAAATACAAAACAGTAAAGAAGTAACTCTCCTCCAAGAATGTGGGGGAGGCTGGAAATGGAGAAAATGCTCCACACTTGACTTAGTCAAGGGTTCTTGACCCAGGTATGTCTTCCTGTAAGGCAGGCTCCAAAGGAGTTTCCATACGCTGAGTATGGTGCCTATGAAAATGGGATTCTGATTCTCCAGTACCTTGGTTAGGTCTGGATGAGATCCCTAGAGCAAGATAAAATGCTCCAAATTCTAATCAGTCAAGGGTTCTAAAGACCTATGAGATTCTAAGGCAGGCTCCAAAGGAGTTTCCATACACTGAGTATGGTGCCTATAAAGAATGAGAATCTCATCCACCAGTGCCTTACATAGGTCTGGATGAAGTATTTAGAGCAAGATAAAATGCTCAAAATTCTAAACAATTAAGGGTTTTAAGACCCATGAGATTCTAAGGCAGGCTCCGGAAGGAGTTTCCATACACTGAGTATGGTGCCTATGAAAAATGAGAATCTCATTCACCGGTGCCTTGTTTAGGTCTGGATGAAGTCTCCTAGAGCAAAGACTCGGGAGTACCAGGGCAGGATGAAACTGACCCTGAAGCTGGTGTCCCTACTTATGTGTATACACCAGAGCACAATAGAAACGCTCCGGGTGTTCCCGGTGTAGCACCAAGTTTTGCTATATCGGTATGGACTGGTGAGGCTATGGATGAACCTAGCAGCCAACATTATTTGGTTTCTCACCTACTCCAAGAAACTGTTATGACTGAAACAGTAAAAAATATATAAAACACCGGTCTATTGTGCCTCGCTCAGGGTACCAACAGTAACTCAGTAATTGGGCACCCATGAGTGTAATGATGCGAGGACAGGGAATGTGTTCCAGCATGTCCTCTAGCTGATATTCAGTTGGCATCACTGCTTTTGAGGAAGACATACATGGGTCGATAATGTCCAATATTTTTAAGACATGCTTGCGTTACTCTACAATGCATATTCGAACCCAATGTTATGATGAAAATTGCCATTTGGCTAACATTATACCCAAAAAATGCAGGATTATGTGGGCAAGCTATAACCAGATTTATGATTGATGAAAAACTGCCCAAACAATTAAGGATGTTTGCCTTATAAAACTTCTCATCCCTGCTTTGAGAAAACAAACAGGTTTAATACGAACCCCTATATTAAGAGAAGGAGATCTTCTGGTTCATTTACGGAAGTACAGAAATGTCATTCCATCACACATGGAATTTCTGGGAAACAGCCTCTGGTTGGTTGTAAGATTACAACTGTTTTGTAATTCTGCATTAGCTCTGATCGGCTTGGTGTTTGAATGTACCAGGAACTCGTCAGGTAGTGATAATATATCCCAGACACAAGTATGGGGGTTGCGGAGTCATTCTGGGACTCACAAACTTAAATTTATAGTTCAGTATAGGCATTTAAAAAAGTACCCTTCAACACTGTAACGAAGTTGTTATCACAAGGCTGCTATATGGCTATTATTAGACCTAAAAAAGATGCCTTATTATTCAGGTAGTTAAATTAATTGGATGGGTCAGCTGAAGAAATTACCTAATGGGTTAAATTCAGCCCTCAGATTGCTCACACAATTATTGAAACCAGCACTGGTGTTAATGAGGGCTCAGAATCACATTGTAATGACTTACCTAGAGGATATGTTAATTGTAAATGGGAGACTGCTGAAGAACTGGGTTAAGACAACCATAAGCCTATTGAAAGGCTAAGGTTCTGTACATCCAAACAACATGTAAGTTACAGGCATCCCAAACAATTGATTATTTGGGGTTTGTCATTAATACAGTTGATATGTCAGTAACTTTACCAAGAATTAAGGTTGGGGATGTTACAAATGCCTGCACTTGTCTTGGTAAAAAACATTATCCCACCATCCAAGAAGTAGCTATGGTCACTGGTAAAGGGATAGTAGTAAAGTAAAGTGATCAAATTCTGCAAAGACCAGAAAATAAGCGTAAAAAGTGTGCAGGTCATTGATTAGGTCCATGCAGTTACCAACTAAAAAGGTTGAGCTGAATTGCAATGATGGATTCTCAATGTTGCACATGTTACTAGAAGTAAAAATGTGCTTGTTCAGTAGTCTTCAGTGGTATTACAGACTGATAGGAGTGCTCTCGGATGGGGAGCCAAGGACAGCGACACCAGTTGTGGTGGTCGATGGACTGTCCAAGACGATTAATTCTCCAAACACATGGTATGAATTATTTGGAGTTATTGGGGGTGTTTTATGCATTGATAGCTGTTTGTTCTACAACAAAGAACTTACATGTTCAATTACGAGTAGATAACACCACAGCTGTGGGAGAAGACAATATCGTGGTAAGACAACAGATCACGAAAGTTCAATGACAATACAGAATGAATGTTAAAATTCAAAAATCCATAATTTCAAGCAATATATATTATTTACTCACTACTGTGTAAACTCAAGCAGTGTGTCGTATGGAATTATCTATGGCATGAAAATCACAGAGCTTCCAAACCTTCATGTCGTCACTCACGTGATTCCGAAGTAAAATAGTAAGATTAAACGAGAACTTACCAGTTTGAAGTTTGATCGCTATTTTATGAGGAGTTATGATGAGGTTCTCATTTAATCTTACTATTATCTGTTATTTGCACTTGATCAGTTTATTTATTCATGTGTATATATATTTATATAATGGTATATGGACACACTGATCTGTTCTGTCGTCATGCCTACTATGTTCTGTTGTGCTGAAGCAAAGCAAGAATTTCATTGTCCTATCAGGGACACATGACAATAAACTCTCTTGAATCTTGGGTTGTAGGGTGCTCAAAAAATGAGGTGCTCGTTTTCCCTCCCAACTGATTTGTTTCTATCAGCCCTGAATTACTGGGAATTCTGCATTAATTTCAGACTGTGATCCACTATTTTGTGATTGTGCTATTACACTGAATCAAAGTGAAAATGTAACTCCTTACCTTCAGAAATATCAAACTGTCCGTTTGATTCATCCGCCCCTGTAGCTTTAAGAGTTGTTTTTGAATAGAGGTTAACTGCTCTTGAATCACTCGTAGATTATTCTCCATTGCATTTAGAACGCTCTCCTCTTCTTCCCGGAGTTCCTTGTGAAAGAGCCGTACTTTCTCATTGAGAATCTGGCGCAGTTCAGCAAATATCGATGTGATGTAGGTCAACTGGTTCTGTGACTGTTCCTGTCGAAAGATGAAGATCAATAATATCGAGCCTGGAATCTAAGACAATAGCACAAGATTGGAGATGGGAAACTGGAAACCTTACCCAAACTGCAAAAATCTTCTGTTTCTACTGCTGCTCCATTTCCTCCATCGCGGATTTATTTTTTGTGTGAGTCTCTAAGGATGTTTTAATCTGCTCCTGGGATTGAGATTCAGATTCAGTGAGTAAAAGAATTAGACCAGACAGAACCAATGAAGTGTAGACACGTAACTGCACATGAAAGTTTACAAAAAGACTCAAACTGATGGAGAACTCAGTGGGTCAGAAAGCGTATCAGCAGAGATCTGCAGGTTGTCTCACCTGGGAGAGTTGCTGGAGTCCCTGCATGGATGTGAGGGAGAAGGTATAGGGACAGGTGTTTCATCACCAGCGGTGGCTGGGGCTGGGGCAAGTAACTGGGGAAAGGGCTGGTTTGGGTGGGAGGCTGGGTGAACCGAACAGTCGCTGTGGGAGTGTGGTCTGCAAAACACTGAAAGGAAAAATCATCAGCTTATGAAATTCTGCTTGTTTTTACCTTGTAGTTTTCAACATCTTCTTGAATCGGCATGAAACTGTGAGTCTTGTCGGTTTCACAAAACAGCTTCAGTTCTTCCTGATGTGTCTCGCAGTGAAGTTTACTTACCTTCTCTTCCGTGCTCAGGCTCAGTGCTAGAGCTTTCTCAGTCATACTCGCCAAGGCCCGATTTACTTTGAGGGTGTGGTCTGTCATCTCTCTATACACCGGGGGTACACATAGTCCTCCGCCAGCTTTGCCACCTCCAACGTGATCCCACCACTTGCCACAACTTCCCATCTCACCCCCGTCTGCCTTCCGCAAAGATCGCTCCCTGCGCAACTCCCTTGTCAATTATTCCCTTCCCTCCCGCTCCACCCCTTCCCCAGGCACTTTCCCTTGCAACCGCAAGAGATGCTACACTTGTCGCTTTACCTCCCCCATCCACTCCATTCAAGGACCTAAGCAGTCGTTCCAGGTCCGACCTACACCTCCTCCAACCTCATCTATTGCATCCGCTGCTCTCGATGTCAACTGATCCATGTCGGTGAGACCAAGCGGAGGCTTGGCGATCGTTTCGCCGAACACCTTCGCTCGGTCCGCAATAACCAACCCGACCTCCCGGTAGCTCAGCACTTCAACTCCCCCTCCCATTCCGTATCTGACGTCTCTGTCCTGCGCCTCCTCCACGGCCAGAGTGAGCAACACCGCAAATTGGAGGAACAGCACCTCATATTCCGCTTGGGAAGCCTGCATCCTCTTGGCATGAACATAGAATTCTTTCAATTCTGTTAACCCTTGCTGTCTCCTCCCCTTCCTACCTCTCCCTCAGCCCTCGGGCTCCACCCCCTCCTTTTTCCTTTCTTTCCCCACAGCTCCCCCCCACCCCCCATCAGTCTGAAGATGGGTTTCAGCCCGAAACGTTGCCTATCTCCTTCGCTCCATAGATGCTGCTGCACGCGCTGAGTTTCTCCAGCATTTTGTGTACCCTTGATTTTCCAGCATCTACAGTTCCTTCTTTAACACAAAGTTCTCCCCTCTTTGTCCCAATACTGTGTGATACAGGAACGGCAGAAGTTGTGTCCACACATCCAGTATAACCGGATTGGTGAAGAAATCCAGCAAATGGGACAAGTCGCGTCCTCGGTTAAACTCTGGATCTGGTGTTTCAAAGCCATTTTAACTCCGAGTACTTCCTGCTTCAAAATCCTTCCCCCTTCAGGAAGCTGCCAACCCGCACAGAACCGCAGGTGTCTAATGCGCTGCAGTGCGCGGGGAATGGATTCTGTGTTGAATAATGATGTTTTGCTGCGAGTGTTCAGGGCGAAGAGCCTCTGCCAATCTCCCACTGAATTCACATCAGCAAGAGGCAGCTAACACATTAAACGAGTGACCATGACAGGAACTGGACGGACGAGCGCCGGGCAGTCTAAGGAAGGGCAGAAAGGAAATGGGAATATATGAAGTTATCTCTAAGTAGTGTGAAACGGTGGTTAAACATCAACTTAGCGCAACTGCTGGCAAAATAATGTCTCCAATAAAATAGTGGACCAGGAGAGAATATTCCGTTTTGAGATTTGGTTGCATATAAAGTAGGAAAGAGAATAACTGCGTGGAACACATTCATCTTCCCGGTGAAAGTCGCTTCGATTTCCACTGTGTGCTGAAGGTCCCTGACATTCAGGGCCGGCCTTAAGACAATTGGACCAATTGCTCCCAATTGGGCCCTGTGCAAGAGTAATTTACTCTCGGCTCGGGTAAATGTATCCTGGGTGGAGGGGGGATAGAGGGGTGAAGAGAGAGTAAAGGGGTGGAGGGGGGTATGAGCGGGAATGGAGAAGGGGGAGAGGGTCTCTTTTGCCCGCAATACCCATATGAGCCGAGGAGGTGAATTTCGGCCCAAAAGGCCTGTGCCAGGCTAGGAAATGTCCAGAAAACGTGCCTTCGATCTAACTGAAACCACACATTTTGGCCCACTAGGCCCCTATTCGCCCAGAAGCTATTTATTTTTTCCCACAATGCCCGTATTAGCAGGAGGAGAATTTCAGCTGAAAAGCGCCATGCCAGGCCAGGAAAAGTCCAAAAAAATGCATTTTTCCTACCTGAAACCACACATTTCGGCCCACAAGGCCCATATTAGCCCAGAAACTTGTCCATTTTACCTGAAACACCCATTTAGCCCAGGAGAAGCGTTTCAGCCCAAAAGGCCCCTGCCAGGCCAGGAAAAGCCCAAAAAATGTGCCTTCGGACTACCTACCTGAAACCACTAATTTTGGCCCACAAGGTCTATTAGCCCATAAACCAGTCCATTTTGCCCGGATTGCCTGTATTAGCCCAGGAGGAGCATTTCCACCCAAAGGGGCCATGCCAGGCCAGGAAAAGTAGAAAAAAAGGTGTCTTGGCAGCCTACCTGAAACCACTAATTTTGGCCCACAAGGTCTCAATTATCCCAGAAAACAGTAAATTTGTCCCGTATTCGCTCAGGAGGAGCATTTTAGCCCAAAAGGCCCATGCCAGGCCAGGAAAAGTCCAAAAAAAGTGTCTTTCACTTCACTTCACTCAGATTTCATTAAAACATTTTTTTTAACATTAAGAGTCCCTTCGGCACATCATTCACCTGTACTATCTCAGGAGGAGTCTTTTTGGCCCATCGGGCTTGTCTCGATTTCCACTGGCCTTCCAGTGCTGAAGGTCCCTGACATTCTGGGCCGGCCTTAAGCCAATTGGACCAATTGCTCCCAATTGGGCCCTGCACAAGTGTAATCAACTCTCAGCTCGGATAGATGTACCCCGAGTGGAGGGGAGAGAGAGGGGTGGAGAGAGAGGAGATGGGTGGAGGGGGTACGAGTGGGAATGGAGAAGGGGGAGAGTGGCGCTTTTGCCCGCAATACCCGTATGAGCCGAGGAGGAGAATTTCGGCCCAAAAGGCCCGTGCCAGGCTAGGAAAAGTCCAGAAAAAGTGCCTTTGGTCTAACTGAAACCACACATTTTGGTCCACAAGGCCCCTATTCACCCAGAAGCTATTTATGTTTGGCCACAATGCCCGTATTAGCAGTGGAGGAGAATTTCAGCTGAAAGGGCCCATGCCAGGCCAGGAAAAGTCCAATAAAATGCAATTTTCCTACCTGAAACCACGCATTTCGGCCCACAAGGCCCCTATTAGCCCAGAAACTTGTCCATTTTACCCGAAATACCCATATTAGCCCAGGAGAAGCATTTCAGCCCAAAAGGCCCCTGCCAGGCCAGGAAAAGCCCAAAAAATGTGCCTTCGGCCTACCTACCTGAAACCACTAATTTTGGCCCACAAGGTCCCTATTAGCCCATAAACCAGTCCATTTTGTACGGAATGCCGGTATTAGCCCAGGAGGAGCATTTCCGCCCAAAAGGCTCATGCCAGGCCAGGAAAAGTAGAAAAAAAAGGTGTCTTTGGCAGCCTACCTGAAACCACTAATTTTGGCCCACAAGGTCTCAATTATCCCAGAAAATAGTCAATTTGTCCCGTATTCGCCAGGAGGAGCATTTCAGCCTAAAAGGCCCATGCCATGCCAGGCCAGGAAAAGTCCCAAAAAAGTGTCTTTCACTTCACTTCACTCAGATTTCACTAAAAAGTTTTTTTAATATTAAGTGTCCCTTCGGCACATCATTCACCTGTACTAGCCCAGGAGGAGTCCTTTTGGCCCATCGGGCTTGTATTAGCCCTCAGGCCTCAGTGTATGATGGTCATAATAACCATTAGAGTCAAGTGTGTGATTTGATTGACATTTATTTCATTGGAATACCACTTTAATAAAACTTGGCTCCATTTCCAGAGCAAAAGCCCTTGATTTTTCTGCAGCAGCAGCAGCCGCCAGAGTCTTGCAAAGCTCCCTGTGAGAGAGATCCAGGATACTCTATCAAGGTCCTTTCCTCATTCATTCTTTAAATCTATGGTAAAAAAGAAGAAAAATGTTTAAAATTATCTCTCTCCCTTCTCTCTTGCAGAGATTCCCCCTTGTTTAGGACTGTGATCAGTTTCTTGTCAGTTTCACAAAACAGCTTCAGTTCTTCCTGATGTTTCTCGCAGTGAGTTTACTTTCCTTCCCTTCTGTGATCAGGCTCAATGCTCGAGCTTTCTCAGTGATACTCGCCAAGGCCCGATTTACTTTGAGGGTGCGATCTGTGATCTCCTCTCTGCACACTGGGCAATAGTTTCTCCCCTCTTTGTCCCAACTCTGTGTGATACAGGAACAGCAGATGTTGTGCCCGCACTCCAGTATAACCGGATTGGTGAAGAAATCCATGCAAATGGGACAAGTCGCGTCCTCAGTTAAACTCTGAATCTGGTGTGTCGAAGCCATTTTAACTCCGAGTACTTCCTGCTTCAAAATCCTTCCCCCTTCAGGAAGCTGCCAACCCGCACAAAACCGCAGGTGTCTAATGCACTGCAGTGCGCGGGGAATGGATTCTGTGTTGAATAATGATGTTTTACTGCGAGTGTCTTTTATAGATATGTACATAGCGTCGCAGAAACTGTGCACCTTATTCCCCCTCCCCCTTTTTGTTTTTTACACTGAGTAGGAGCAGCTTTTAATCTCATGGTACATGTGTATAGTGACAATAAAAAGGCATTATTTCATTCATTCATTCATTCATTCATTCATTCATTCATTCATTCATTCAGGGCGAAGAGCCTCTGCCAATCTCCCATTGATTTCACATCAGCAAGAGGCAGCTAACACGTTAAACGAGTGACCATGACAGGAACCGGGCGGACGAGCGCTGGGCAGTCTAAAGGACGGGCAGAAAGGAAATGGGAATATATGAAGTTATCTCTAAGTCGTGTGAAACGGTGGTTGAACATCAACTTAGCGCAACTGCTGGTAAAATAATGTCTCCAATAAAATAGGGAACCTGGAGAGAATATTCAGTTTTGAGATTTGGTTGCATATAAAGTAGGAAAGAGAATAATCTGTAACTGTGTGGAGCACATTCATCTTCCCGGTGAAAGTCATCTCGATTTCCACTGGCCTTCCAGTGGTGAAGGTCCCTGACATTCAGGGCCGGCCTTAAGCCAATTGGACCAATTGCTCCCAATTGGGCCCTGCGCAAGAGTAATCTACTCTCGGCTCGGGTAGATGTACCCCGAGTGGAGGGGGGAGAGAGGGGTGGAGAGAGAGTAGAGGGGTGGGGAGAGAGTAGAGGGGTGGAGGGGGGTGTGAGGACGAATGGAGAAGGGGAAGAGGGGCTCTTTTGCCCGCAATACCCGTATGAGCCGAGGAGGAGAATTTCGGCCCAAAAGGCCCATGCCATGCCAGGAAAAGTCCAGAAAACGTGCCTTCGGCCTACCTGAAACCACACATTTTGGCCCACAAGGCCCCTATTCGCCCAGAAGCTATTTCCTTTTCCACACAATGCCCGTATTGGCCGCGGAAGAGAATTTCAGCCGAAAAGGCCCATGCCAGGCCAGGAAAAGTCCAAAAAAATGCATTTTTCCTACCTGAAACCACACATTTCGGCCCACAAGGCCCCTATTAGCCCAGAAACTAGTCCATTTTACCCAAAATACCCATATTAGCCCAGGAGGAGCATTTCAGCCCAAAAAGCCCCTGCCAGGCCAGGAAAAGCCCAGAAAATGTGCCTTCGGCCTACCTACCTGAAACCACTGATGTTGGCCCACAAGGTCCCTATTAGCCCATAAACCAGTCCATTTTGCCCGAAATGCCCGTATGAGCCCAGGAGAAGCATTTCCACCCAAAAGGATCATGCCAGGCCAGGAAAAGAAGAAAAAAAAGTGCCTACCTGAAACAACTAATTTTGGCCCAGAAGTTCTTTATTAGTCCAGAAAACAGTCCCTTTACCCATATTATTCTTGGAGGAGCATTTCAGCCCAAAAGGGCCATGTTCGCCAGGAAAAGTAGAAAAAAAGGTGGAGGGAGAGTAGAGGGGTGGTGGGAGAGTAGAGGGGTGGAGGGAGTGTAGAGGGGTGGAGGGGGGTTTGAAGGGGGAATGAGAAGGAGGAGGGGGTGGTGGGTCGTTCCCTCACGATCCTGGGGCAGTGCTCCCGCCCCCAGTCGCCGTACTTCATGCACACAGCCCCAGCTCCACCCCTCTCCCTCGCTGGGGAGACGCTGTGAACAATACAGGGAGGGATGGGCCGGGGGTTGGAGCAACTTTTAGAAACCTCGGCCTCAGCTCACACCCGTCCGCCCGGACCCCGGCAACCGCTCTTGCCGCCGGCCCTCTCCCTTCCTTCTCTCCTTCCCTTCTTCCCTTCCTCCCTTCTCTCCTTCCCTCCCTTCTCTCCTTCCCTCCCTCTCTTTTCCCTTCTCTCCTTTCCTCCCTCCCTTCTTTTTCTCCTTCCCTCCCTCCCTTCTTTCTCTACTTCCATCACTCCCTTCTCTCCTTCCTCCTTTCTCTCCCTCCCTCCCTTCTCTCCTTTCCCTCCCACACATACACATAACGCACAGACAACTAACACACACAAATAACACACACACACACACAACTAAGTTAGGTAGGCACTAGTAAGGGGTAGAAGCCCAAAGAGTAGGATGGGGCTGAAGCCCAAAATTTAATGCCTGGACTGGTTTTCGCCTCAGGTATTTAATTATTATTTTTTTTTTTTTTCATTTCACAGTCACTAAAACAAGTGGTATTGTAACTATGTACTTTTCAGAGATGATCAACACAGTTTGTTTGTTACTTGTAGGCTTACGTGTATGCAATTTGATATTAAAATGTAGCTTAGATCTGTTTGGTCCATTAACTCGCAGGCACTTTTTAAGCGCACATTTTGATTACTTTCCATTCTACCATAGAGATATCAAATCTATACTAGACTTTATTTATTTCTATGATTCTGCAGACCTTGGCTGGGAACCTGGAGCTCACCAAAATTATACCCAATTGGGCCCCGCACCTCCTAAGGCCGGCCCCGCTGACATTAACTCTGCATGGTCCAGCTCCTGATGTAAGATCCAGCTGCTCCTTATTCCGGACTGGTTCCACAATGGAACTGGTTTCCGTCTATCCGCCCACCCGCCCTGCAAACCCCTCCAGCCCCGGAGAGCAGCACAGTGAGACAGACTCTCCACTCGCAGCCAGCCTGACGTTCATCACCAGGAGAACACAAGGAACTGCAGGTGCTGGTTTACAAAGCAACTGACACAAAGCCATGGGGTAACTCAGCAACATGGGCCAAGCAGCATCTCTGGAGAATATGCGTAGAGGATGTTATCAGGTGAACGACCCTCTACATGGAAAGATTATAGAAGGAGGTGTTGTGTTTGATAGATCACCAGATTCTGACAACAGAGTTTGTACACGTCAAGGTAGTATATTCCACTACCAAATAAGGCACACAGAGCCACGTTATCCGCGCACACACTCGCAATCCCCGAGTACACAGCAACGAGCTCCGCCATGTGGTGGCCTGTTGTTGATCTCCAGGCACAGTTTCCCACATGGTCCGAGGCCGGGTCACCACAGTTGAATCATTGACACAGCCACCACCTGCAATCCACAAGGCCCCTCAGGAAGAGTCCATTATGCCCCAGTGCCCGTAGCAGTCGAGAGGTTAGGCCACAGGCCTGAGCCAGGCCAGTCCAACGTGCCTTTGGCCGACCTGAAATCACTCATTTCAGCCCACAGGCCCGCCCAGAAACTATTCCCCTTTGCCCACCGTATAAGCCGAATTTTCCCATGCCAGGCCCATCCCAGTTTGGCAAAGAATAAATCGGGAAGGTAGTGCATCCGTGGATAACAAGGGAAATCAGGGATAGTATCAAAGCAAAGGATGATGCTACAAAGTAGCCAGAAAAAGCAGCATACCAGAGGACTGGGAGAATTCAGAGACCAGCAGAGGAGGACAAAGGGCGATTATGAAAGAAAACTGGCAGGGAACATAAAAACTGACTGCAAAAGTTTTATAGGCAGGTCCCTTGCAGTCACAGGTGAGTGATCATGGGGAACAAGGATATGGCGGACCAATTGAATAACTATCACTAAGGAAGACATAATAATCTGCCTGAAATAGCCAAAGGAGAATTGAGTGAAATCCAGGTCAGTCGGGAAGTGGTGTTGGGTAAATTGAATAGATTCCAGATGGCTGCATCCCAGAGTAGCTCCATTAGTGATAATCTTTCAAAACTCTTTGATTCTGGAGTAGTTCCTATTGGCGGGTAGCAAATGTAACCCCTCTTTTTAAGAAGGGAGGGAGAGAGAAAACGGGGAATTACAGACCAGTTAGTCTAACATCACTGCTAGAGTCAGTTATTAAAATGGGATAGGCACAAGTGGTGACATCATTGGACAAAGTCAGCATGGATTTACAAAAGGATGTCTGACGAATCTTGTGAATTTTTGAGGATGTAACCGTGGATAAGGGAGAACCAGTGGATGTGGTATATCTGGACTTCCAGAAGGCTTTCGACAAGGTGTAAAGCATACGGGTTCAGTATTGATGTGGATAGAGAACTGGCTGGCAAACAGGAAGCAAAGAGTAGGAGTAAACGGGTCCTTTTCACAATGGCAGGCAGTAACTAGTGGGGTACCGCAGGGCTCAGTGCTGGGACCCCAGCTATTTACAATATATATTAATGATCTGGATGAGGAATTGAAGGCAATATCTCCAGTTTGCGGATGACACTAAAGTGTTCGCTGTGAGGAGGATGCTAGGAGACTGCAGGGTGACTTGGATAGGCTGGTGAGTGGGCAAATGTTTGGCAGATGCAGATGTGGATAAATGTGAGGTTATCCACTTTGGTGGCTAAAACAGAAGCGGACTATTATTTAAATGGTGGCCGATTGGGAAAAGGGAGATGCACGAGAGACCTGGGTGTCATGGTACACCAGTCTTGCAGCAGGCAGTGAAAAAAGCGAATGGTATGTTAGCTTTCATAGCAAAAGGATTTGAGTACAGGAGCAGGGGTTCTACTTCAGTTGTACCACACCTGGAGTATTGCGTGCAGTTTTGGTCTCCAAATCTGAGGAAGGACATTATTGCCATAGAGGGGTGCAGAGAAGGTTCACCAGATGAGATGTCAGGACTGTCTTATGAAGAAAGACTGGATAGAATACTCTCTGGAATTTAGGAGATTAAGAGGGGATCTTATAGAAACTTACAAAATTCTTAAGGGGTTGGACAGGCTAGATGCAGGAAGATTGTTCCCGATGTTGGGAAGTCCAGGACAAGGGGTCACAGCTTAAGGATATCCTTTAAGACCGAGATGAGAAAGACTTTCTTCACACAGAGAGTGGTGAGTCTCTGGAACTTCTGCCACGCCAGTTCATTGGCTATATTTAAGAGTGAGTTGGATGTGGCCCTTGTGGCTAAGGGGATCAGGGTATGGAGAGAAGCAGGTACGGGATACTGAGTTGGAGATCATGATCTTATTGAATGGCGTGCAGGCTCGAAAATGGCCTACTCCTGCACCAAATTTCTATGTTCTATGTTTCTATGAAAGGTACATAAAAATGCCTTTTTTCCGACCTGAAACCACACATTTTGGCCCACGAGGTCACAATTACCCAGAAACAATCCATTTTGCCCGTATTAGCCCTTATACTAGTTAATTTTACCCGAAATAGCCATATTAGCCCAGGGGAAGCATTTCAGCCTAAAAGGCCCGAGCCAGGCCAGGAAAAGCCCAGAAAATGTGCCTTCGGCCCACCTATCTGAAACCACACACTTCGGCCCACAAGGCTGCTATTAGCCCATAAACCAGTCCATTTTGCTCGAAATGCCCGTATTAGCCCAGGAGGAGCATTTCTGCCCAAAAGGCCCGTGCCACGCCAGGAAAAGTTAAAAAATAAGTGCCTTTGGAAACCAACCTGAAACCACTCATTTCGGCGCACAAGGCCCCTATTAGCTGAGAAACCACTCCCTTTTTCCCAAAATGCCCGTTTTAGCCCAGGAGGAGAATTTCAGCTCAAAAGGTCAATGCCAGGCCAAGAAAAGTTTTAAAAATTTGCCTTTGGCAGCCTACCTGAAACAACTAATTTTGGCCCACAAGGTCCCTATTAGCCCAGAAACCAGTCCCTTTTGCCCATATTAGCCCAGGAGGGGCATTTCAGCCCAAAAGGGCCATGTCAGGCCAGGAAAAGTAGAAAAAAAAGGTACCTTTGGCAGCCTGCTTGAAACCACTAATTTTGGCCGAGAAGGTCTCAATTAGCCCAGAAACCAATCAATTTTGCCCATATTAGCCCAGGAGGAGCATTTCAGCCCAAAAGGCCCATGGCAGGCCAGAAAAAGTCCCAAATAAGTATCTTTCACTTCACTTCACTCAGATTTCACTAAAATGTTTTTTTAATATTAAGTGTCCCTTCGACACATCATCCACCTATACTAGCTCAGGAGGAGTCCCTTTGGCCCATTGGGCCTGTAGTAGCCCTCAGGCCTCAGTGTATGATGATCATAATAATCATAAGAGTCAAGTGTGTAATTTAATTGATTGACTTTTATTTCATTGGAATACCACTTTTGGCCCAACTTGGTTACAACTTGGCTCAATTTCAAGAGCAAAAGTCCTTGTTTTCTGCAGCAGCATCAGCCACCAGAGTCTTGCAAAGCTCCCTGTGAGAGAGGTCCAGGATACTCTATCAAGGTCCTTTCCTCCTTCATTCTTTAGATCTGAAGTATAAAAGAGGATTTTTTTTTTAATTCTCTCTCTCCCTTCTCTCTTGCAGAGATTCCCCCCTGTTTAGGACTGTGAGTGTGTGAGTGTGTGTCTCTACTCACCGCAGTATAATTCTCCCTTCATTGGCTCCCTGGGAGATCCAGGATAGACTATCAAGATCCTTTATCCTCTTCATTTTTAGATCTGTAGTAAATTAAAAAGCGGAAAGATGCGCAACAATCGCTGAGATTTGGTTGCATAAAATGTACAAAACAGGATAATCTGTTACTGCGTGGAACACAGTTATCCACTGGTCCCATACTTCCCATTCCCATCGCCCTTCTCTGGTTCCCAACTTCGTTACACAGCCCCATACAATTCCGCATCCTCACTATCCTCTTCACCCTTTCCCATCACTCTCACCCACCCTACCCCCATTATCCCAGCCCCTCTCCTTTCTCGTTCCTTCATCTCTCCCCATCTACACCACCACCTCTAAAGCAGCCGTTGCCCTCTCCCTTCCACCCACTGTCCCTCCACCCATCCCTCACCCCCATTCTCTTCCATCATGAGGCAATCTCAACCCCCTTAACCCTCCCTCCCATCCATCTCACTCTCAAAGTGCATCATGGGATGCTAAAGTTCAATTGAATCATTGACTCCAGAACCCAGTCCCTTGGGCCACACAAGGCCCGTAGTGGCCCAGGAAGAGTCCCTTCGGCCCACAGTGCCCGTACTAGTTGAGGAGGGAGTCCCTTAGGCCCACAAGGCCCTGTGACAGGCCTGGAAATGTCCAAATAATGTGCCTTCAGCCTACCTGAAACCACTAATTGTGGCCCATAGTCCCTATTGCCTAGAAACCAGTCCCCTTTGCCCAAAATGCCCATATTAGTCTAGGGGGCCCGTGCCAGGCCAGGAAAATGCCTTTCACTTCACTTCACTTCACTCATATTTCACTAAATTAAAAAAAAATCAAATGTCCCTTCGGCCCATCATTCACCTGCATTAGCCCAGGAGGAATCCCTTCATCCCATCAGGCATGTACTGGCCCTCAGGCCTCAGTGTGTGATGACCATAATAATCATAAGAGTCAAGTGTGTGATTTGATTGACTTTTATTTCATTAGAATGCCACTTTAATACAACTTGGTTCCATTTCAAGAACAAAAGTCCTTTTTTTCTGAAGCAGCAGCAGCCACCAGAGTCATGGAAACATAGAAACATAGAAAATAGGTGCAGGAGGAGGCCATTTGGCCCTTCGAGTCAGCACCGCCATTCATTGTGATCATGGCTGATCGTCCGCTATCAATAATCCGTGCCTCCCTTCTCCCCATATCCCTTGACGCCACTAGCCCCTAGAGCTCTATCCAACTCTCTCTTAAATCCATCCAGTAATTTGGCCTGAACTGCCCTCTATGGCAGGGAATTCCATAAATTCACAACTCTCTGGGTGAAAATGTTTTTTCTCACCTCAGTCTTAAATGACCTCCCGTTTATTCTAAGACTGTGGCCCCTGGTTCTGGACTCACCCAACATTGGGAACATTTTTCCTGCATCTAGCTTGTCCAGTCCTTTTATTATTTTATATGTTTCTAGAAGAATCCCCCTCATCCTTTTAAACTCCAGTGAATACAAGCCTAGTCTTTTCAATCTTTCCTCATATGACCGTCCCGTCATCGCAGGGACTGGGATGCTCCCTGTGAGAGAGATCCGGGATACTCTATCAAGGTCCTTTCCTCCTTCATTCTTTAGATCTGTAGTAAAAAAGAGGAAAAATGTTTAAAATTATCTCTCTCCCTTACCCTCTCCCTTGCCACATCCAACTCACTCAGAGATTCAACCCCCTGTGGCAGAGAGTTAGGATGAAGAAAGTCTTTCTCATCTCGGATCTTAAAGGATTTCCCCCTTATCCTAAGCTGTGACCCCTTGTTCTTGTCGGTTTCACAGTCTATCCAGTCTTTCTTCATAAGACAGCTTCAGTCTGGTGTTCTTCTCTGCAATAATGTCCTTCCTCAGATTTGGAGACAAAACGCAGTCAAGTTTACTTTCCTTCCCTTCCGTGTTCGGGCTCAGTGCTCGAGCTGTCTCAGTCATACTCGCCAAGGCCCGATTTACTTTGAGGGTGGGGTCTGTGACCTCCTCTCTGCACACCGGGTAGTAGTTTCTCCCCTCTTTGTCCCAACTCTGTGTAATACAGGAACGGCAGAAGTTGTGCCCACACTCCAGTATAACCGGATTGGTGAAGATATCCAGGCAAATGGGACAAGTTGCGTCCTTGGTTAAACTCTGGATCTGGTGTGTCGAAGCCATGTTAACTCCGAGTACTTCCTGCTTCAAAATCCTTCCCCCTTCAGGAAGCTGCCAACCCGCACAAAACCGCAGGTGTCTAATGCGCTGCAGTGCGCGGGGAATGGATTCAGTGTTGAATAATGATGTTTTGCTGTGAGTGTTCAGGGCGAAGAGCCTCTGCCAATCTCCCACTGATTTCACAACAGCAAGAGGCCAGCTAACAAGTTAAACGAGTGACCATGACAGGAACCAGGCGGACGAGCGCTGGGCAGTCTAAGGAAGGGCAGAAAGGAAATGGGAATATATGAAGTTATCTCTAAGTAGTGTGAAACGGTGGTTAAACATCAACTTAGCACAACTGCTGGTAAAATAATGTCTCCAATAAAATAGGGGACCTGGAGAGAATATTCAGTTTTGAGATTTGGTTGCATATAAAGTAGGAAAGAGAATAATCTGTAACTGCGTGGAACACATTCATCTTCCCAGTGAAAGTCGTCTTGATTTCCACTGGCCTTCCAGTGCTGAAGGTCCTTAACATTCAGGGCCGGCCTTAAGCCAATTGGACCAATTGCTCCCAATTGGGCCCTGTGCAAGAGTAATCTACTCTCTGCTCGGGTAGATGTACCCCAGGTGGAGGGGGTAGAGAGGCATGGAGAGAGAGTAGAGGGGTTGAGAGAGTGTGGAGTGGTGGAGGGGGGTGTGAGGGGGAATGGAGAAGGGGAAGAGGGGGCTCTTTTGCCTGCCATACCCGTATGAGCCGAGGAGGTGAATTTTGGCCCAAAGGCCCGTGCCAGGCCAGGAAAAGTCCAGAAAACGTGCCTTCGGTCTACCTGAAACCACACATTTTGGCTCACAAGGCCCCTATTCACCCAGAAGCTATTTCCTTTTGCCTACAATGCCACGTATTAGCCGTGGAAGAGAATTTCAGCTGAAAAGGCGCATGCCAGGCCAGGAAAAGTACAAAAACAAACATTTTTCCTACCTGAAACCACACATTTCGGCCCACAAGGCCCCTATTAGCCCAGAAATTGTCCATTTTACCCAAAATACCCATATTAGCCCAGGAGAGGCATTTCAGCCCAAAAGGCCCCTGCCAGGCCAGGAAAAGCCCAAAAAATGTGCCTTCGGCCTACCTACCTGAAACCACTAATTAGCCCATAAACCAGTCAATTTTGCCCGAAATGCCCGTATTAGCCCAGGAGAAGCATTTCTGCCCACAAGGCTCATGCCAGGCCAGGAAAAGCCCAAAAAAAGGTGCCCTTGGCAGCCTACCTGAAACAACTAATATTTGGCCTGAAGGTCCATATTAGCCCAGAAACCAGTCCCCTTTGCCCATATCACCCCAGGAGGAGCATTTCAGCCAAAAGGGCCATGTTAGGCCAGGAGAAGTAGAAACAAAGGTGGAGGGAGAGTGGAGGGGAGGAGGGAGTGTAGAGGGATGGAGGGAGAGTAGAGGGGTGGAGGGAGAGTAGAGGGGTGGAGGGAGAGCACAAGGGTGGAGGTGGGTGTGAGGGGGGGATGGAGAATGGGGAGAGGGGGAGGTGGGTCGTTCCCTCACAGTCCCGGGACAGCGCTCCCACCCCCAGTCGCCGTACTTCACGCACACAGCCCTGGCTCCACCCCTGTCCCTCCCTGGGGAGACGCGGTGAACAATACTGGGAGGGCCGGGCCGGGGGTTGGAGCAATGTTTACAAACCTCGGCCTCAGCTCACTCCCGCCACAGGCCCGCTCACAGAGGCAAGAGACTCTGTGTGTCTACGCGATCTATCCCTCCCATGGTTTTATACACCTCTGTAAGGTCAATACACCTCTGGAAGATCAACACACCTCTGGAAGATCAGATGCCCACACAGATTTTGCCGGGTGAGGGACAGGGGAAAGAGAGGGAGGGGTGGGGAGATGACTGTAAATTTGAGTGCACACATTTCTGTCATCATCTCCCACCCCTCCTCAGTCACCCTGCTCCTTTCCCCTCTTCCAACCGTTCACCTCCCATCTCCATGACCCCCATTTCCCTGTTATCCAGTCCCCCCCTATCACGCCCCATCCCTCTCACCCACCTCTCCCTCCCTCCACCCACACAGATGCCCATACATTTCACTGCTCCTCTTCTCCCCTCAACTGACAACATTTTGTCTCATTTTCACCTCTAGTCATTCTCACTTATTCCACCCACCCACTGATCACCCCCACACCCGTATCCACCTATCACTTAAAATAGACGCAAAAAGGTGGAGTAACTCAGCGGGACAGGCAGCATCTCTGGAGAGAGGGAATGGGCGAAGTTTCGGGTCCAGACTCTTCTTCGACCCATTCATTCTCTCCAGAGATGCTGCCTGTCCCGCTGAGTTATTCCAGCTTTTTGTGTCTATCTTCGGTTTAAACCAGCATCAGCAGTTCCTTCTTCCACCAATAACTTGACAGGCATTACCCCCCCCCCCCCCCCCACACACACACACACACCTCTCTGTTCCAGCTTCCTCTCCCTCCCCCTCCCTCCCCCATCAGTCTGAAGGGTCGCCTGTCCATTCCCTCCACAGATGCTGCCCGACCAGCTGAGTTCCTCATTTTACTGACAATTGTCCACCCCCGACTCAGCGGACAGCAGCAACGCGCGGGCCGAGCGGCCTCTCTCTCTCTCTGTGTCCCTGCCAACAGCCGCAGCTGTTCCGCTGCCTTGCAGTCAGGGGGCCGCGTCCTTCACGGTGTCCCGGTCACGTCTGTACTACGGGCGCCGGCTCCAGGCTTGTGGGGAAACCCCACCGAATCAAGCGGCCCGCTGGGCTGGGGTAGAGAGAGGGAAGCGTCGGCGCAGGCGAGGGGTGGGTAGTGGAAAGTGTAAGGGAGGAAGGAAGACGGGAAGCCGGAGCCCTGGGAGGGGAGGGGAGGGAGGGGAGAGGGACGGGGAGAGGGACGTGAGAGGGCGGGGAGATGAGACGGAGAAAGCGCGTAGGGGGGGCGGGGGGAGAGGGCGGGGAGAAGCGGGGAAAGGGGCGGGGAGAGGGGCGGCGAGCTGAGCGGATGAGTCTGGGGTGGAGGAGATGTGTCAGTGGGGGCAGGGGAGAGAGAGAGAGAGAGATAGGTGGTGAGAAAGAGAGGAGATGACACAAAGCTGGGTGGCAGTGTGAACTGTGAGGAGGATGCCACGAGGATGAAGGGTGACTTGGACAGGTTGGGAGAGTGCACAGATGCATGGCAGATGCAGTTTATTGTCTAGCTGACCCCTCCCTCGTATGAGATTAGGTGGGAGCGGCCAGGACACTGAACACTCAACACTTGTAGACAAATAACATTCATTCCCCGAGACGGCAGCGTGCGCAGTGGAAAACACTTTGAACCAGGAAGTGGAGGTTAAAATGGCTGCGAAAGACCAGGTCGAGAGTTGGACCGAGGAGGCAATTTGTCCCATCTGCCTGGATTTCTTCACCGATCCGGTGGCTCTGGAGTGTGGCCACTACTTCTGCCGCTCCTGTATCACACAGAGTTGGGACAGGGAGGGGAGAAACTCCTGCCCGGAATGTAGAGAGGAGTTTACAGACCGCACCCTCAGGGTGAGTCGGGCCTTGGCGAGACTGTCTGAGAAAGCTCGAACACTGAGCCTGAATCGGACAGAGAAGGAAAGTAAACTTCAGTGCGAGAAACATCAGGAAGAACTGAAGCTGTTTTGTGAAACGGACAAGAAGCTGATCTGTCTGGTTTGTGCAGCTGGGCGGGAACACAAGATCACGCTTCATGCCGGTAGATGAAGCTGTTGAAATCTACAAGGTAAATGCAACCCGATTCTGATCACATCATTGTGTCATGTTTTGTTTCTATTCTGACATTTTTATTCTCTGATCTGAATCCCAACCCCAGGGTCAGGTGAAATCTACCTTCGAATCTCTAACAGAAAAGGAATCAGACATCCAGGAAATGGAGCAGCAACAGAAATGGAGCATTTCTGAAGTTCAGGTCTGTACTGCTGATGTAATGTTCCTGTGTGGATTTCATCCCTGTGAAGTGTGCAATAATTTGTCACCACCACATAGGAATGTTACACAATTTTCAGCTTTAAAACATCAAGCCTGTAAGTTATCCCATCAGATAAAGCACAAAAAGAACTTTCATTTGACACCTAATTCACTTTCATATCTTCAGTATTTAAAAACGTTATGGTAATTTTCATACTCGGAAATTAACATCTTGTTCCCTGTTCCTTTTCAATTCATTTAACACAAAAGCTGTGATCGAGGACAGTCAATGTACATAAAAGCCCATAACTTTCTTATAAATTAAGAGAACTGAATGAAATGTTCAGTTCTTATAGATTGAAGAATTCTGAAACAAATGATACATCTCACTTGGATTGCCTGAAATTAAAGTATATAATTAGTTAATTACCTAATTACATATCTAAATCCAAAATTAACCATTGTGACATAAATAGTAATAAACACCCAGACTGCCTTGAAAATTCAAAAATGTGATATTCTCAAGATCAGAACTTTAATATTATTGTAACGTTAAAACGAATAGTCAATACCCCCCAAAAAATTAATATTCATCAGTGTCATTAAATCAATTAAATGCATCAAATGCAAACTAGATCTAAACATCTATCTAAAAATAATTTTTAAATAGCCAAAGTATCCAAATAACAAACTGATCCCATTCACACAAGAATTCACAATATAACATGATTTTTAAATCTCACTTTGTAATGAAATTCTATGCCAACTGGAAGGAATTGAATGTTTAATTCCCATAAATTTGACTCTGTTGGATATCACACTGCAGCAGACAAGGGGCGTTTTGCACAGACATTTGTTCAAAATCCAGAAGCATCCATTCTCAAGATAACCAAAATCATTATTTTGTGCACACTCATGTCATAAGAACATCTACATTTTCTATATTTAGTGTTATTGTCTATCCATGATCAATATTTTCATACTAAATATCTCACTGAAACTTTACTGTGGATGTTTTCACGTATTTAGTATGAACATATTGATCCTGGATAGACAATAACACAAAATATAGATGATTTAGATGTTCTTATGACATGATTGTGCAAAAAAAGAATTTGATGATCTTGAGAGTAGCTGTTTCTGGATTGTGATCGATCGGCATGTGTTCGCTGCCATGATTTAAGCCCCGATAGGCAGGCAAGACACGACCGATATCGTATCGTATTCTCACAGAGAGTGGTGAGTCTGTGGAATTCTCTGCCTCAGAGACGGTGGAGGCAGGTTCTCTGGATGCTTTCAAGAGAGAGCTAGATAGGGCACTTAAAAATAGCGGAGTCAGGGGATATGGCGAGAAGGCAGGAACGGGGTACTGATTGGGAATGATTAGCCATGATCACATTGAATGGCGGTGCTGGCTCGAAGGGCCAAATGGCCTACTCCTGCACCTATTGTCTATTGTATCAGGGCCTAAATGAAAATCAGATATTTTGCATCATCTGATTAAAATAAAACCACATCAAAAAGCAAGATAAGATGTTAAATAAACGACATACCGTTGTTTTTTTCCCGCACTTGCGATCCTTGTTGTTGAAGGTGTTGAAGGCGTTATAAGTCACCTTTTTTAAAAATATATTTTTATTAGAGGTGAGCAATAAATTAGCAAACACATATTATGGTAGAAATATTTTCTGTACATCAATCATACATTATTAATATTATCAACTGAATTATTCAGCCTCTAATAGTTTTTTTATAGATTTAGAGTAATAATGATAGAGAGAGAGAAAAAAAAAGAAAAAGAAGAGAAAAAAATCATAAGGAATGGAATAATTTACCATTAATACATCATTGGAGATAAGATCAAGGAATGTAGAGTATAACTTTTCATCTGATCCTGAGTCCAAGTTTCAGTTAGGTTCCCCTGCTGAACATATCTACCCTTTTAAGTAATCGATGAAAGAAGACCATATTCTACCAAAGAGTTCTTGTTTGTCCATTAAGGCAAATCTGATTCTTTCCAGGTGTAGGGTCTCCGACATTTCCATAATCCAAATTTTAATTGTGGGGGTTATAGGGCCTTTCCAAAATTTTAATATTAATTTCTTCCCGATTATTATACTGTAATCTAGGAAATTTCTTTGGCTTGTTGTAACGGTTAAACTTTGTTCTGATATTCCAAGTATTATTAGTTTTGAGTCTGGATCCAGTTTAGTATTAATAACTTCAGAAGTTATTCAAAAAATCTCAATCCAGAAATGTTTAATTTTTATACAATTTGCAAAAGTATGTGTTAAGTTAGCCTCTAGATGCAGACATTCATTGCAGATCGGAGAGACATGTGGAAAGATTCTATTCAGTTTAACTTTTGAGTAATGTAATCTGTGTAATACTTTAAATTGTATTAAAGCATGTCTGGCATTTAACGAGCATTGATGTATATATTGTAAACTTTTGTCCCAAGTATCTTTCGTTATGGGTTGGCTTAATTCATTTCCCCATGTATGTCTATGTGATTCCGTCGATGGTACCTCGCTATCTAACATGATATTATAAATATAAGTTTTTCGTTTTTCTGCATTAGGATGCTTATTCAAACATTCATCATGGATTTATGGTTCCCTATTATATAATCTTGTGTATTTGATTTAACATAATCTCTGAGTTGTAGATATCGAAAAAAATTATTTGAGTGTAATCCATAAATCTGGTGTAGCTCCTGAAATAAAATAAAAGTGCCTTTCTTATAAAGATGTTCCATCTTTTTAATTCCATAGTTTTTCCATTGTATGAAACCTCTATCCAGCATGGAAGGTTTGAATAAGGGATTGTTTTCAATAGGGAGACAGAGTGGTATATTATCCAATTATAAAGCCTTTTTTATTTGTTTCCAGATTCGTGTATCACTATGTATTATAGGGTTTTCCCTCTTGTTTTTTTGTGCAATTTTGTCGGTGCATACATAATTGAACCGATTTCAAAAGGTAAACAGTCCTCCTTTTCCATCCTTAACCAGTGTGGTTGTTGATCCATTTCTTCCAGCCAAACATTCATGTTTTTAATATGGACTGCCCAAAAAATAAAACAGAAAATTTGGTAGAGCTAAACCTCCATTAATCTTTGATTTACATAAATGTTTTTTTACATATTCTATGATTCTTATAATCCCAGATGAAACTTGTAACAGTAGAGTCTACTTTAATAAAAAAAGATTTTGGAATGTATATCGGGATTGACTGGAATAAGTACAATAATTGCGGCAAAAAGATCATTTTTATAGCATTAATTCTACCGAACATTGAAATGGGAAGTGGGAAGTCACATTTAACTTCAATCCAGTGATGCAATTGACCAGCAACTTTTTTTTAAAAACGGGAGCGGGATCGCAGATCGATTTTTCTTCATCAGCTTGAAGTCCAAGCAAATTCCTCTGCAACAACCAATACAAACCTGCATTTTCATCCCCCCCCCCCCCCCCCCCACCACAGAACAACTTCCGGAATCGCACACACAGGCAGTGGACAGCTCTGGAGCACCACTGATGGCAGGGTTTTGTAACAACACTGCATTACAGAGCTCAGTGGTCGAGGGCGAGAACACTTGGGAGGGGTTGAGCAGCCAAGATCTTTACTCCCTGGAGTGTAGCAGTCCGAAGAATGTTCTGTGGCAGGTGTTTAATATCATGAAACAGAATGATACGTTGGATTGTCAGTCTTTTACCCTTAGTAGGGGGGTCGAGAATGTGAGGGTATAGGCTTTAGATGAGAGGGAAAAAAATTTAAAACGAACTTGAAGGACAACTTTGGTAGTGGGTTCAAGGAACGAGCTGCCAGATGAGGTTGAGTCAGGTATCGTAACAACATTTAAAAGATATTCAAACAAATTCGTGGAGAGAACATTTTAGAACTATCTGGGCCAAATGCGGACAAGTGGAAATATTGCAGATGGGGCGACTTGGTCGGTATCTAACACCTCTTTCTGTATGACTCTATGAAGTCTATCATTCTAAGTGGTGATGCAGTCTGCTAGTTCTGGTGACCAGGTTCTGTCCACTGAGGGTTAATGAACACATGAAAAGGAATCGGTTGCAGGGAATTGTACTGGGGAAATGTGAATGATGTGATTGTATGTTACATTCACCAAATATTTCATAATTATCAAGTTGAGCTGTTGAATTGCCAAGGTATTGAAATGAGCGGATTAAATACATTTAAATGGGATTAGTGTAGATACGTACAGAGCCCAGCATGGACATGTTGGGCCGAAGGGCATATTTCTGCACTCCAGAACTCGACATTGATTAGCCAAATGTCACCTTCCATGTCACGAGGAAACACAGCAGAGTGACATAATATATTGATTCTCATCTTTCATCTGACAGGAACAGTCACACAACCTTCAGTCACAGGTCACATCCCAGTTTGCTGAACTGCACCAGATTCTCACTGAGAAAGAGCAGCGCTTACTCGGAGATATCCGGGAAGAAGAGGCGAAGATTGTAAAAACAATGGAGAAAAATCTTCAAGAGATTCAAGAGAATTTAAATTCCATTCAGGAGGAACTCTCAAAGTTACAGGAACAGATAGACCACAAGGACGGCGTGATGTTTCTGAAGGTGAGGGGTTACACTACAGTTTGGCGAAGTGAAAGTGCACAGTCACAAAGTGGTGGGTTAAATTTCGGAAATAAATGCTGCATTTCCCAGTAATTCAGAACCGTGTCAAAGTTCCATCTCTTCCATCTACTCACACATCCAACAACAATGCCCCAAATTCCAGGAATCCTCATGTATCTATCCACTACAACTTCAATTTAACTGCAATATTGACTTCAGGCCGTCCGCTGAGTTCCACATTCTCTTTACTGCAGCACTTGTGGAATTTATTAAAGGCATCATACATTTCAGCTTTGATTTTTAGTCTCCCCACAAGTAGCGATAATATTTCCAACCCTACCCATTTAAATCCGCCGCTGATCCTAAAATGTTCCATCCCATTATCTCTGACATCTTCTCCAGATTAAACCCCACGACCTGCCCAGTCCTACTCGTAAATTGGATACTCAAAGTTATTTTCATTCACCTTCCTAATGTTTTCCCCTGTGTTCGATGTCTCTGCGACAATATCCACTTTCTATCTGTGTGACAGCGGCAAAGAGTTGGGAAATGGGAATTAACAAAGGATTTTTTTGTAGCAATTTGGTGAAATACCCCTCCGTCGGGATCATGACGATCCATCTCAGTCTATTGAGATTTGTGTTTTATTTATTTCAGGAGGAAGCTGGTCGCAAGATCAGGTAGGACATGCTTTTGACTGAAACAATGTTTGTATTTATGGTACAGGTAAAAAAAACAGCTCATGCTCAGTTTCTAACCGGCTGTTAAATATTTACAGGGTTATTGATGAAACCAAAACAATGTTGGTGGTAGATGGCGCGTTGCCCATTGGAAAGTTTGATCGCACCTTTTTCTACAACATGGCATTGAGTGAAAAATCTGATATCATCAACCGAGGTAAAACTAATACCTTTTCCATTGTTCTTTTTAAGACATCTTTATGCAATACTCGTATGTGAAGATTAATGGTATTAATGGACTCTGGGGGAAGCATCATAGAGACAGAGAGCGAAGTTTGATTGCACTTGAACAAATCCTTGTTCCTGGGTGGGAGACAAAAATGCTGGAGAAACTCAGCGGGTGAGGCACTTCAGATTGAAGAAGTGTTTCGACCCGAAACGTTGCCTATTTGATTTGCTCCATAGATGCTGCCTCACCCTCTGAGTTCCTCCAGCATTTTTGTCTACCTTCGATTTTCCAGCATCTGCAGTTCATTCTTAAACACTTGTCCCTGGGTGAATTAGTTTGCTGTGCTGGGTGAAATTGCGTAGACTAGGCCTGTGTACTTGGTTCTTGGTTACTTGGTGCTCCAAAATATTCCAACTGGAATTTAAACTGGAGGTGGTGAAGGGAGGGTCGAGAGTTCAGGTGTATTAGATGTGATCTCAGTGAAATACAAAGTCCTTACAGGGCTCCGTGGGCTGGATGCAGGGAGGTTGTTTCCCCGGTTTGAGGGGTCTGGAGCCAGCGGACACCCTCTCAGAATGTGGGCTGGACCTTTTAGGACAGAGACAAGGAGACATTACTGCACGCAGAGACTGGGCAACCTTTGGCATTCCCTGCACCGGTGGCTGTGGATAATCAGTCATTCAGTGCTCTTGGAGCCAGAGAGCCATGGTTGTACATTACAGAGTCAGGCCCTTCGGCCCATCACATGCTTGTCCACCTTTTTTCCCAGACACACTAATTCCATTTGCCCACATTAGAATCCATATTATACATAATAATAATAATAATAATAAACTTTATTTTAGACTCAAGTTCCAGACAAGGGACAACATTATATAAAAATCCATTGCATATAAAAACACCATAACAACTATATATAAAAAGAAAGATCAGTGTCCTACAACGAGACAACGATACCAGTGTCTCCACAGCTGGGATTCGTGGTGTGTAGTGCTGAACCTTATGTTTGACAAGGCCACAATAATTACATATTTAGAGTCATTTCTCCTGCCAACGAATTTATACATATGATTTCTTACGATAGATTTTAAGTATTGACTTCTGCAGCCACAAACATGTTACTAGCACCACACCATCTAGGTTTCCTCAGCAGTGTTCTCATCGCATTATTATAGGCCACCTTTAGTCTCTGCAAACTAGTCTTTCCATAGTTCAACCACAGGTGCGCAGTGTAGAGTGGTGTGCAATATGCTCTAAGCAGCGACATCTTCACCACATCTGTTCACACACCAAACTTACGCAAGAGAATATTCGCCTGTACATACAGCATGCGTCGCTGCCCATAAATATTCTCATCATTTGTCATTTGTTCTGTAATAAAATGCCCAAGATATGTTACCGTATTACAGACAGTAAGATTATTCACAGACAATTTAAAATCAGGAAATTTTAGACATTTATCCTCTTTGGTTCTACAGATCATAACAGCACTCTTACAAGCATTATGAATAATATCATTAAATATCATAATATTTAATATTCAACACATCGTCTGTTAAATCGCAATACCTCTTAAATGCAGTAATTACATTTGATTCCACCACCTCCTCTGGCAAAATATACCAGGTATTAAATGCTTTGTGTGAAGAAAACTACGTCCTCCAGTATTGATATCCCTGCATGACAATAGGTTTTCGATGATCTCGCCTATATCCTGCTGCAGACTTTGACAGATTTCCTTGCTATCCACAACATTACCCGTTCTCTGCAAACTTTGTAGTCACACCTCCTACAGTCACATCCAAGCCATGAAAACATAAAATAAACAAAAAAAGGTTGCAGCACCGATCTCTGCTGCACTCCACCAGTCACATACCTCCAGGCAGAAAAATTATACTTCTACCGTTACCTTCTACATCCAACCACCAAGCCAATTGTGGGTCCAATTTACCGTCTTGGATCGCACCTGCCTTTGCTTTCTGGACCAGCCTTACATGCAAAACATTGTCAAGCTCCTCAGTGAAGTTCATATATTGCTTCACCATGATATCAGAGTGTTCTTGGTTGAACATGCACATCAAATCCACCCTCCACTAAAGAAAGCAAGTAAACAGTAGCAGACTGCCTCGCCCGTCAAGTCCACTCCCATTCAGTATGATCACGGCAACACTGTCTCCTCATCTTCCAATCTGCCTCTCCCTCGCCATCTACTGGCAAGATATTTGAATATCTGCCTGAAGAATGGTCTGCTGAAGAATTATAAAAGATGAAATGGTGGCACATTTGGATAGCAGTAACAGGATTGGTCCGAGTCAGCGTGGATTTACGAAGGGGAAATCATGCTTGACTAATCTTCTGGAATTTTTTGAGGATGTAACTGGGAAAATGGACAAGGGGGAGCCAGTGGATGTAGGAACAAAGAGGTGCTTCTGCAGTTGTACAGGGCCCTAGTGAGACCACACCTGGAGTATTGTGTGCAGTTTTGGCCCCCTAATTTGAGGAAGGATATTCTTGTTATTGAGGGAGTGCAGCGTAGGTTCACCAGGTTAATTCCCGGGATGGCGGAACTGTCATATGTTGACAGAATGGAGCGGCTGGAGCAGAGCTTTTTATACTCTGGAATTTATAAGAATGAAAAGGGATCTTATTGAAATATAAGATTATTAAGGGATTGGACAAGCTGGAGGCAGGAAACATGTTCCCGATGTTTGGGGCATCCAGAACCAGGGGCCATAATTTAGAACGGAGATGAGGAAATCTTTTTCACCCAGAGAGTTGTGAATCTATGGAATTTTCTGTCTCAGAAGGCAGTGCAGGCCAATTCTCTCGATGCTTACAAGATAGAGTTAGAGAGAGCTCCTAAAGATAGCAGAGTCAGAGGATATGTTGAGAAGGCAGGAACGGGGTACTGAATGTGGATTATCAGCAATGATCACAATGAATGGAGGTGCTGGCTCGAAGGGCCGAATGGCCTACTCCTGCACCTATTGGCTATTGTCTATTGTCTCTCGTCCACCCTCCTCCACCTCACGAAATTCCCCTCTCAATCTCTGGATTAAAAACTCCGGGAAAGATGTGTGTTGTCCACCCGATGTGGTTGGGTGACACCCCGGGCAAGGTGTCAGTTGTCCGCCCGCCTGTGCCCGAGTCTCCCCCCGACCCCCGGGGACTCTCTGATTCTCTGCTTCTCCCCCCAGTCTCCGTCACCCTGGATGTGGAAACAGCGCATGCGCGTGCTCGAGGTGTCTGAGGATCGGAAGAGGGTGAGACGGACCGGGACCGAGAGGAGTCTCCCTGACACCGGGAAGAGGTTTACACACTGGGAGTGTGTGCTGGGATCGGAGGGATTCACATCGGGGAGACATTACTGGGAGGTGGAGGTGGCGGGGAGTCGGGGCTGGAGTCTGGGAGTCGCCGCAGAGTCTGTGGAGAGGAAGGGATGGGTCACACTGACCCCGGAGACTGGAGTCTGGAGCATCTGGCGGGGGTGACGGGTTTGAATGCATTCACCTCCCCTCCATCCCCTCTCCCCGCCCGTCCCATCCCCGGGAGGGTGGGAGTTTATCTCAGTTACGAGTCCGGGACAGTTTCATTTTACGACGCGGACACCAAGTCCCATCTCCACACCTTCACTGGGAATAAATTCACGGAGAAACTTTATCCTTTCTTCGGGACTTGGGATGGAAACTGGCTGAGAATCTGCTCCGGTTCCGCTCCGGGTGTGTAAAAGGGTCGGGTCCCGGGACCGGCGTCAGGAGCGGGGCTCAGGGGCTGTGAGGCAGAAACCCGGTGGACAACAGGTCGGCGCTGAACGGCTCCCATTTAATCCCCAAATTCCGCGTCGTGAAACCCCAGTGATCGCGGAAATAAAACCAGGGGGAATGTAAATGTGGGAATAGTTAAATAAACAGTGAACTATGTATCTCTGGGTCTCTCATTTCTCCTTTCCTCCTGTTTCTCTCTCTGTCTGCCCCTTGTCTGGATCCGAGATTCCATGTCTCCATTCCTCTCTCTAGATTTACGAGGACTTTGCCAAAACTAGAGCCACTGAGCAGTAGAGAGTACACAAAAGGCTGGAGAAACTCAGCGGTGCAGCAGCATCTAAGGAGCGAAGGAGATAGGCGACGTTTCGGGTCGAGACCCTTCTTCAGATAGAGGTTGAGTAGGTTGGGACTCTATTCCTTGGAACGCAGGAGGAAGAGGGGTGATCTTATTGATGTGTATAAAATCATGAGAGGAATAGATCGGGCAGATGCACAGTCTGTTGCCCACAGTAGGCGAATCGAGGGCCAGAGGGCAAAGGTTTAAGATGAAGGGGGAAGGAGTTAATATGAATTTTCACACAAAAGGTGGTGGGTGTATGGAACAAGCTGTCAGAGGAGGTAGTTGAGGCAGAGACTATCCCAATGATTAGACTGGTACATAGATAGACAATAGACAATAGGTAATAGGGGTAGGGGTAGGCCATTCGGCCTTTCGAGCCAGCACTGCCATTCAATGTGATCATGACTGATCATCCACAATCAGTACCCCGTTCCTGCCTTCTCCCCATATCCCCTGACTCCGCTATCTTTAAGAGCCCTATCTAGCTCTCTCTTGAAAGTATCCGGAAAACCGGCCTCCACCGCCCTCTGAGGCAGAGAATTCCACTGACTCACAACTCTCTGTGTGAAAAGGTTTTTCCTCATCTCCGTTCTAAATGGCTTACTCCTTATTCTAAACTGTGGCTCCTGGTTCAGGACTCCCACATCATGGGGAACATGTTTCCTGCCTCTGGCGTGTCCAAACTCTGAATAATCTCATATGTTTCAATAAGATTCCCTCTCATCCTTCTAAATTCTAGAGTATACAAGCCCAGCCGCTCCATTCTCTCAGCATATGACAGTCCCGCCATCCCAGGAATTAACCTTGTGAACCTACGCTGCACTCCCTCAATAGCAAGAATGTCCTTCCTCAAATTATTCAAGTCAGGTTTATTCGTCATATACACATACGAGATGTGCAGCGAAATGAAAAGTGTCTATGCTTGCGGATTGTGCAAAAAAACTACAAAACAGAATGGAACAGAATCACATATTCACATATTACATATTTGTGGGAGGAAAAAAAAGAAAAAACAGCAATTTTAAAAAGACACCACACAACAGTAAATTGATCAGTAAAGTTAGACCCTGGTGAGATGGGAGTTTACAGTCCTAATGGCCTCTGGGAAGAAACTCCTTCTCATCCTCTCCTGTTTTCACAACATGGCAACGGAGGTGTTTGCCTGACCGTAGCAGCTGGAACAGTCCGTTAGCTGGGGTGGAAGGGGTCTCCCATGATCTTGTTGCCAATTAGGGGACCAAAGCTGCACACAATACTCCAGCTGTGGTCTCACTAGGGCACGTTTGGAGGGATATGGACTAGGTGGGACGACTACGGCTGGGACATGTTGGCCAGTGTGGGCAAGTTGAGCCGAATGGTATGTTTCCGCGTTGTATCACTATGACTTCAAGATTCTATGATTTTCAGCCCCAGAACAGGAAAGTCTGAGCGGGAACTCAAGCCAACTTTATTGTCATCTGCACCAGTGGGCGAAGTTCAGGACAATGAAAATCTCGCTTGCAGTAGATTCACGGGCAACAGAGACACAAAGCCATACACGAAAACATCAATTATATTCCAGGTGCAAAACGGTAACTCAGGAAATCAACCCCCCCCCCCCCCCCACCTTCAAAGGGATTTTTCGCAGTCTCTGCCTCAAAAAGGCTGCCAACATCATCAAAGTGGCCACACACTCATCTCACCACTGCCATCATGTAGAAGGCACAGGAGCCTGAAAACAACAGCTGCTTCCCTACAGCCATCAGGCTATTAAACACAACGACAAACAAACTATGAATTATAACAGCCTATTGCACTTTATCTGGTTATTATTGTGTATATATGGTCCATGGTGTATAGACACACTGAACTTTTATCTCCTGTTCTGTATTATGTTTACATACCAGCAAGCAAGAATGTCATTGTCCTATCTGGGGCACATGACAATAAAAACTTGACTTGATTCACTACTGCCATCGGGCTATTAAACACGGCAACAAATAAGCTCTGAACTACAATAGACTATTATATTATCATTGCACTATTATTGCTTGTTTTTCAGTATGTGCACCTGTTGTGCTGCAGCAAGTAAGAATTTTATTTTTCTATCTGAGAAATATGACAATAAAACACTCTTGATTCTTGGGACAATGGAGGACAGAAAGGTCAGATTGGGAATGGGAGGGGGATTGAAGTGCTGATCAACCGTGAGATCAGGTTGGTTAAGACGGACTGAATGAGGTGTTGAACAAAACAATCGTCGAGCCTGCGCTTGGTCTCTCCGTTGACACCTGATGGCGGATGCAGTAGATGAGGTTGGAGGAGGTGCAGGTGAACCTCTGCCCCACGTGCAACCTCCTCCAACAATAGACAATAGGTGCAGGAGTAGGCCATTGACTTACCAATAGACTTCTGAAGCCCAGGGCCTCAAAATCTTGGGACAAGGTGAATATCTTTGACATTGGGCCTTTCCTACATATATTGTCGCAGCGCACTACTGTTTTAAGCCGAGAACTCGACACTAGCACTGGCAATAAATATATTTAAAGCGCAGCTTTCCAGCCCCTTAAATCGGTGATAAGCAGCGAGTTGGGCGCAAGCAATACTAGGGGTAGAGCTGATAATCGTTGCTGGAAACCTACTGTGTCGTGCAGTGCTGCCACTGTCAGGTTAGTAATAAAGCGAGGGCAAACATTAACTTCAATGTGGGGATTGGGAGGGGCCTCACATGTGGAATAGCCTAGGGCCTCTCTTCACCTAAATCCGGCAGTGCCATTCGGCCCTTTGAGCCAGCACCGCCATTCAATATGATCATGGCTGATCATCCCCAATCAGTACCCTGTTCATGCCTTCTACCCATATCCCCTGACTCCGCGATCTTTAAGAGCCCTATCTAGCTCTCTCTTGAAAGTATGCAGAGAACCGGCTTCCACCGCCCTCCGAGGCAAAGAATTCCACAGACTAACAACTCTCTGTGAGAAAAAGTATTTCCTCATCTCCGTTCAAAATGCATTACCCCTTATTCTTAAACTGTGGTCCCTGGTTCTGGACACCCCCACATTGGGAACATGTTTCTTGCCTCTAGCATGTCCAAACCCTGAATAATCTGATATGTTTCAATAAGATCCCCTCTCATCCTTCTAAACTCCCGAGTATACAAGCCCAGCCGTTCCATTCTCTCAGCATATGACAATCGCGCCATCCCGGGAATTAACCTTGTAAACCTACGCTGCACTCCCTCAATAGCAAGAATGTCCTTCCTCAAATTAGGGGACCAAACCTGCACACAATATGATGTCTGAAGAAGGGTTTCGGCCGAAACGTTGCCCATCTCCCTCGCTCCATAGATGCTGTTGCACCCGCTGAGTTTCTCCAGCATTTTGTGTACCCTGCACACAATACTCCTGGTGTGGTTTCACTCGGGCCCTATAGAAACTGCAGAAGGACTCTTTGCTCCTATACTCAACTCCTCTTACTATAAAGGTCAACATGCCATTGGCTTTCTTCACTGCCTGCTGTACCTGCATGCTTACTTTCATTGACTGATGAAGAAGGACCTCCCAGATCCCGTTGTACTCCCCCTTTTCCCACTTGACACCATTTAGATAGTAATCTGCCTTCCTGTTTTTGCTCGCGAAGTGGATAACCTCATCAACTCCAGAGATGGGAGAGTTGCCTCAACCGCTCAGTTACTCCAGCATTTTGTGTCTACCTTTGGTGGTCGTCCTTGATGATAGATGCCGCCTTGAGGCAGCGCCTGGCCTGGGATGTCAGGACTTTCATATGAGGAAAGACTGGATAGACTCGGCTTGTACTCGCTAGAATTTAGAAGATTGAGGGGGGATCTCATAGAAACGTACAAAATTCTTCAGGGGTTGGAAAGGATAGATGCAGGAGGTTTGTTCCCGATGTTGGGGAGGTCCAGAACAAGGGGGTCACAGTTTAAGGATAAGGGGGAATTCCTTTAGGACTGAGATGAGGAAAACATTTTTCACACAGAGAGTGGTGAGTCTCTGGAATTCTCTGCCACAGAAGGTAGTTGAGGCCAGTTCATTGGCTATATGTTAGATGTGGCCCTTATGGAGAGAAGGCATGTACAGGAAACTGATTTGAATGATCAGCCATGATCATATTGCATGGCGGTGCAGGCTCGAAGGGCCGAATGGCCTACTCCTGCACCTATTTTTCTATGTTTCTATTTTTCTATGTGTAGGTGCTTTCGATGGTGGGGATGGCTGTGGCCGTGATGGACCGGGCTGAGTCCACCACTCTCCGCAGCCTTGGATAGAGAAGATGTTGGAGGTGGTGCAGGAAAACAACTGCCTCACCTGAAACCTCACTGCACACCTCCACCAACTAACACACGTTGCCAATCCCGATTTCTACCGGCTGGTGCTGCCGTCGAGCCGTGGAAAATTATCCCCTGGCGGCTGCTGGGGTCACGAAGTCGCAGTCCCGTTCTCCGTCGCCTGGTGGCGGTGTTGGACCGCATCTGAAGAAGGGCGCAGCGGTGGAGTTGCTGCCTTGCGGCGCCAGAGACACGAGTTCGATCCCGAGGACGGGCGCCGTCTGCACGGAGTTAGCATGTTTTCTTCCCATGACCGCGTTGGCTTTCTCCGGGTTCTCCGGTTTTCTCCCACTCTCCAAAGACGTATAGGTTTGTAGGGTAATTGGCTTTGTTAAAAGATTGTAAATTGTCCCCAATGTGCAGGATAGTGCTAGTGTACGGGATCGCTGGTCGGCGTGGACTCGGCGGGCAAACAGGGCCTGTTTCCGCGCTATATCTCTAAGCACCAAACCAAACTGGAACAGCCATGAACCACTTCCTCTCCCAGCTTCCTTCCTCTCACCCCCTACCCCCTCCCCCCACTCCAGTCTCTGCCCCTGGGCTCAATTTATGACTATACGACCAACCTCAAGATGAATCACTTATGAGGAAAAATAGACACGTAAGATACTTTTATTAACGGTCTGATAATAATTATATATATAGAATAAATAACAATATAATCGCAACAATTAATAAATACATTCAACTGATAATTTAAATCAATATGATACATCAAGATACAGATTTTGATATCTTTAGACATCTATAAAACAGATGCGACGTTTTTCCTGCATAAATTCTATACTCTGGCAATTGCCACAGTTGACATGTAACAGAGGGGTGCTCTGGGTTGAGGTTCTCACTGGGTGAGATGGGACATGTTCTCTCCAGGGTCATTGCCTGAAGATTGATGATGAACATCTCGGGTGCCTACGAGAAGATGTTGGCTCCATTGGAGTCGACGGAATTTAGGAAGCACTCTGGACATTCCAGAAGGATGGATAGAAGCAGCTGCCATACCATTCAGGAAAAAAACCCATTCATAGAATGTAGACAAAATTACTAAATGCTGCCTATTTTTTGAGTGGGGAGGTGACTCATATCGTTCACAGATATTTTTAGTCGGCTGGGTGGCAACTGGTCACAATGTAGAAAAGTTGCAACTTCCCCCAAAAACATGACCAAATTAGCGATTTGGAAAGCAAGTCGACTGTAGCGCGTTTGACTGGGTCCGCTCACCAACCATGAAGCTCAGGGCCTTAGCAGGCACTTGGCCATTGAAGGACCCATAGAGGTCCAACATAGAGACTGAGCCTGGAGAAGGTCCCGACCAAAAACGTGGCCTATCCATGTCCTCCAGAGATGCTGCCTGACCTGCTGAGTTACTCCAGCACTTTGTGTTTTACAGAGAGAGACAATGTATTGTTCAGTCTCCTCAAGGATCAATAACTGGTCATAAAGCTAAACAGTCTGAATATCAGACCTGTGACTTTGCTTATTAGATATTAGAATTGGGGTGGGAGATTGCAACCTTCACGTGGTCCGCCCTGTTTCAACGAATGCAATCAACATGGCGTGCACAATCTAATAAGATCAAATAGAACAAGTTATACGACAACTTTAGGCTGTGCACGCCATACGCAAGAAGAAGATATTAGAATTATCTGCTTAATCCCCCAAAGACTACTGTTACAATAATTAAAAAAAAACAAATTTAACAAAATAAATATTTTGCCATTAAACAGAAAAACCTGCTTATATTGAATTCAATCCAAGCATTGAATGCTCAAAAAGCTACTGTATAGGACAATGTGCCCCATTGTGTGTCTGACAATAGATAATAGACAATAGACAATAGGTGCAGGAGTAGGCCTTTCGGCCCTTCGAGCCAACACCGCCATTCATTATGTGGCCTTTCAGTCGAAAGATCGCACCTGGTTGCTCTTTGCTGGGTTCCTCACAAAGCGAATATGCCAAAGAAGGTTTTCCCATGAGCAAAGTCCACAAAGTTCACCACCCTCTCAGTAACCCTGGAGTAGATCTGGTCCCCCTCCTGGAAGTGGAAGATGGCTCCCTGGTAGGATGTCTTGTACCAAGGTTCGCCGTGAGGACCGTAGTGGCAGACGGACTTGATGGCCTTCAGGAGCAGGTTCTCAACTGGGTAGCTGGCCGAGAGCGAGGAGATGTTGTGGCTCAGGTAGGTGGCTTTCTCCTGGCAGCTACTGCCATGAAAGACCACCTGGGTGTAAACAAAGTACTGCCCGGCGGTCCTGATCACCAGCCCGTTGTTCTTGAAATCGACTCCTTCTGTTAGTGTGGAGTCCGTCTCATCCTGCCAGACCACCTCTTTTCCTTCAATGATACCTGATGCTGTGAGAGAGGGAGAGGCACCATGAGCATGGATGAATGAATGGATGGATGAATGAATGAATGTGAATGAATGAATGAATGAATGAATGAATGAATGAATGAATGAGTGAGTGAATGAATGATGAATGAGTGAATGAATGAATGATGTGAATGAATGAGTGAATGAATGAGTGAGTGAATGAGTGATGAATGATGATGAATGAGTGAATGAATGAATGAATGAATGAGTGAATGAATGAATGAAGTGAATGAGTGAATGAATGAGTGAATGAGTGAATGAATGAGTGAATGAATGAGTGAATGAGTGAGTGAATGAGTGAATGAGTGAACGAATGAGTGAATGAATGAATGAATGAATGAATGAGTGAATGAGTGAATGAATGAATGAATGAATGAATGAATGAATGAATGAGTGAATGAATGAGTGAGTGAATGAATGAGTGAATGAATGAATGAGTGAATGAATGGATGGATGAATGAGTGAATGAATTAATGCGTGAATGAAATATTGAATGAGTGAAAGAATGAATGAGTGAGTGAATGAGTGAACGAATGAATGGATGAGTGAATGAATGAGTGAATGAATGAATGAATGATTGAATGAGTGAATGCGTGTATGAAGGAATGAATGAGTGAATGAGTGTATGAAGGAATGAAGGAATGAAGGAATGAATGTGTGAATGAATTAATGAATTATTGTATCAATGACTACTTTATGGTAACGTGCGCAAAGTCAAGTGAAACTCTATGCTTTCATAGCAAAGGTATGCAATAGTCGCTACATAAAGGACGCCGAAAAAGTTACCCATGCAGGGTCCTCCATTGTGCTTCTAACCGCCCTCCCCCCACCCCTCACGATGGTCCCCTGACCCCGAGTCCTCCTATGCCCCCCCCCCCCCCCCCCCACTGACCGCCGCTGTCCGCTGCCTCTCACCTGTGACATGCGCTGCTATGTTCGACCTCTTCACATTTCCCACTTCCTTCACGATCCGTTCGAGATCTGGACGGGAAGAAAGCAGGAGCATTAGTTGAGATGTCGCCTTGGTCCGATAATTGAACGAAACGTAAGTGTGTATGTGTGTGTGTGTGTGTGTGTGTGTGTGTGGGGGGGGGGGGGGGGGGGGGGGGGGGGGTGGTAAGAGAGAAGCGAAAATAGAGAGGGTGGGAGAAGATAGACAAAAAAACTGGAGTAACTCCGCGGGACAAGCAGCATCTCAGGAGAGAAGGAATGGGAGACGTTTCGGGTCGAGACCATTCTTCAGACAAGGAAGGAGTGAGAATAGACAATAGACAATAGACAATAGGTGCAGGAGTAGGCCATTTGGCCCTTCAGGCCAACACCGCTGATCATCCACAAGCAGGTCCCCGTTCCGACCTTCTCCCCATATTCCCTGACTCTTTAAGAGCGCCATCTAGCTCTCTCTTTAAAATATCCAGAGAACCAGCCTCCACCGCTCCACTGATCAAGAATCTATCTATCTCTGCCTTAAAAACGAGGCAGAGAATTCCACAGTCTCACAGCTGTCTGTGTGAAAAAGTGTTTTCTCATCTCCGTTCGAAATGGCTTAGCCCTTAATCTTAAAGGGGAAATGGGGCTGGAGCCATTATGGATTGGACAGGGCAGGAAAGAGAGAGACCATATAACCATATAACAATTACAGCACGGAAACAGGCCATCTCGGCCCTTCTAGTCCGTGCCGAACACCTATTCTCCCCTAGTCCCATCTACGTGCACTCAGACCATAACCCTCCATTCCTTTCCCGTCCACATACCTATCCAATGAATTTTAAATGATTAAATCGAACCTGCCTCCACCACTTCCACTGGAAGCTCATTCCACACATCTACCACTCTCTGAGTAAAGAAGTTCCCCCTCATGTTACCCCCAAACTTCTGTCCCTTAATCCTCAAATCATGTCCTCGTGTTTGAATCTTCCCTACTCTCAATGGAAAAAGCTTATCCACGTCACTCTGTCTAACCCTCTTATCATTTTAAAGATCTCTATCAAGCCCCCCTTAACCTTCTGCGCTCCAAAGAATAAAGACCTAACCTGTTCAACCTTTCTCTGTAACTTAGTTGCTGAAACCCAGGCAACATTCTAGTAAAGAGACAGCGAAAGAAAGGATGCAAACGACAGTCGGAGGCGGGAGAGTGAGGAGGAAGTGGTGCCGGTGGAGGGGTAGACAGCGCTGGAGGAGGGGAGACTCTCTGTGTAAGGTACACTCACCGTTATTTGTCTGGAAGCTTGCAGCTGCGATCTCCGAGCTCTGCGCCGCGTCCTGTGGTAAACGAGACAGTGTTAAAATACGTAATTTTGCCCAGGTCGACCCCCTACCCCTTCTAGCCCGGTTCTGCAGGACACAAGCCGTGCCGGGACAGGGCCAACCCGCGACTAACAGCTGGTCTTCAACGGGACACACGTTAACAAGAAGCCTCGAAAGCATTTGATCCATGTCCCCTCCAGGGTTAAATGATTCTAAATACAAGCTGATAGAATTCTCTGAGGGGGAAAATAAATAGTCCAATTTGTCACAAGCTATTTAACCCACAAACCTGTACGTCTTTGTAGTGCGGGATACAACTATATTTCAGAGCCTTCTTATTCAGACAAGGCTTAAGATAAAAGGGAGGCGGGGGGGGGGGGGGGGGGGGGGGGGGAGTTTAAGATGGACCTGAGGAGCAGTTATTTTCACTATGAGGTTATCTGGAACGAGCTGCCAGAGGAAACTATACAAGTTGATACATTCAATTTTAGTTTAGTTTAGAGATACAGCGCGAAAAAAGGCCCTTCGGCCCACCGGGTCCGCGCCGACCAGCGATCCCCGCACATAAACACTACACTCACTGGGGACAATTACACCAAGCCGATTAACCTACAAACCTGTACGTGTTTGGTGTGTGGGAGGAAACCGAAGATCTCGTAGGTCACGGGGAGGACGTTCAGACTCCGTACAGACAGCGCCCGTAGTCGGGATCGAACCCGGGTCTCCGGCGCTGCATTCGCTGTAAGGCAGCAACTCTGCCGCTGCGCCACCCTGACCGCCCGAGGATTGGGATTTTAATCTTTTTAAATACACTCATGCATATGGATAGGAAAGGTTTAGACAACTATGGGCCGAATGGGATTAGCCCATATGCCAACTTGGTCGGCATGGACAAGGCGGGCCGAAGGGCCAGATTTAATGTCATCGGAGCAGGATTGGGCCGTTTGTCCCGCCTCCGCCGTTCAATCTTTCTTTCCCACGTAAGGTTCTGAGGCAGATAATTCCACAGACTCACAACTATCTGATCTATCTTTCCCACGTAACCCCATTCTCCTGCCGCCTCCCCATTATAGTAGACAACAGACAATAAGTGCAGGAGGAGGCCATTCGGCCCTTCGAGCCAGCATCGCCATTCAATGTGATCATGGCTGATCATCCCCAATCAGTACCCCGTTCCTGCCTTCTCCCCATATCCCCTGACTCCGTTATCTTTAAGAGCCCTATCTAGCTCTCTCTTGAAAGTTTCCAGAGAACCGCTCTCTGAGGCAGAGAATTCCAGACTCACAACTCTGTGTGTGAAAAGCCCCTGACAGAATCTATCAATCCTCGCTTTAAAAATATCCATTGACTTGGTCTCCATTACCCTCTGACTAAATAAATTCCTCTTCATCTTTTTTTCTGAGGCTGTGCCCTCTGGTCCTAGACTCTCTCGCTAGCAGAGTCAAAGAACTGCAGATGCTGGTTTACAAAGACAGACACAAAGTGCCGGGTAACTCAGCGGGTCGAGGAAGCATCTCTGATAGCCTATATTTCTGGTGGGGACCCTTCTTCAAGTACCGCAGCGGTAGAGTTGCCGCCTCGCATCGCCAGAGACCCGGGTTCGATCCCGACCACGGGTGCTTGTCTGTACGGAGTTTGCACGTTCTCCCCGTGACCCGCGTGGGTTTTCTACGGTTGCTCCGGTTCCCTCCCACACTCCAAAGACGTACGGATTTCTAGGTCAAATGGCTCCGGTAACATTGTAAATTGTCCCCCGAAGTGTGTGTAGGGATCGCTGGTCGGCGCGGACTCGCTGGGCCGAAGGGCCTGTTTCCGTGCTGTATCTCTAAGCAAAGCTAAGATTGGTGTAGGGGGGGGGGGGGGGGGGGCGAGAGTAGGGGGCGAACGATGACTCTAACACTGTCACTTACCCCGTCTGTTGGGACTGCCTTCATCTGATGGAGTACCGTGTAGGTCGTGAGGGCCACCAAGGCGAGGAGCGCCAGCGCGCAGAGAGCCTGCCAGAAGCAGCCTCTGCCCCTTGGTTCTCTGACCACCACCACAGTCCCCTTCTCCGCGTCAAGCGACATCTTGCCTTGTTGTTCCATGCTCGTTCTGTAGATAGGTTGGAACTTCTCCCTCGTCGCCTCTGTCTCTCGAGTCCGTGTGTGAGTTTGCGTGTGTTCGGTCACAGCAGATTCACTCTTTATATACGCTGGGATTTGGAAAGAAAAAATATATAAGGGGAGACGTGATGTAATCGGAAAGGGAAGCTCTTTGAGGAATGGAAATTAGAGACAGAGACAGAGTGTCCATGTTACTCTCGGCCCGCCCACAACTTTCCTCTGTGCCCTCCACAGAACAGTTTCACGGCGTCCCATCGTCACTTGAGGTTAGATTCATTTCGTTTAGAGATACAGCGCGGAAACAGGCCCTTCGGCCCACCGAGTCCGCGCCGCCCAGCGATCCCCGCACACTTACAATATCCCAAATTGAGGAAGGGCATTCTTGCTGGTGAACAGAAAATGCTGGAGAAACTCAGCGGGTGAGGCAGCATCTATGGGGCGAAGGAAATAGGCAACGTTTCGAGTCGAGACCCTTCTTCAGACATTCTTGCTATTGAGGGAGTGCAGCGTAGGTTTATTAGGTTAATTCCCGGGATGGCGGGACTGTCATATGCTGAGAGAATGGCGCGGCTGGGCTTGTACACTCTGGAATTTAGAAGGATGTGAGGGATTCTTATTGAAACATGCGAGATTATTAAGGGTTTGGACACACTAGAGGCAGGAAACATGTTCCCGATGTTGGGGGAGTCCAGAACCAGGGGCCACGGTGTACGAATAAGGGGTAAGCCATTTATAACTGAGATGTGGAAACACTTTTCTATTGTCTATTGTCCACACACACACACTAGGGTGTGTATACAATTTCTACAAATTGCCTACATACCTGTAGGTCTATTTGGAGTGCGGGAGGAAACCGGAGCTCCCGGAGAGCTTCCAGGTCCTCGTGATAGTGAGAGCACGAACAGGGAGGTAGAGGTTCTGAATGTGTGGCTGAGGAGCAGGTGCGGGAAACAGGGATTTAGTTTCTTAGACCACTGGCATCTGTTTTGGGGTAAAGGTGAACTGTACAAAAAGGACCAGTTGCACCTTAACAGGAGGAGGGTCAGTATTCTGGCAAGTATGTTTGCCACTGCTACACGGGTGGGTTTAAACTAAATAGTGGGGGGGGGGGGGGGGGGGGGGGGGGGGGACAAACTGGAGATATCTCCTTCGCTCCTTAGATGCTGCTGCACCCGCTGAGTTTCTCCAGCTTTTTGTGTACCCTGGAGTTAAAGGGAAATGAGTATAAGAAATGTTAAGAAAGACATCAGAATTAATGGGGCAGAAAGCTCAGGAAGGGATAGGAGAGCATGGCCAAGTGAAATAGGAATTGATGTGAAGAGGAATAAGAATAATAAGATTATAAAAATAAGTAAATTGTAAATTTCTATAAGATCCCCCCTCAATCTTCTAAATATTGAGAGGGGATCACATTGAACCATATATGATTATTAAAGGATTGTTTAGAAGTTGTTGCAAAGTAATTACAAATAAATAACTGAAATATTACATTTACACAAGTATTCAGACCCTTTTCTATGACACTCAAAATTGAGTTTAGGTTCATCCTGTTTCATTGTTTATCCTTCAGATGTTTCTACAACTTGATTGGAGTCCACCAGTGGTAAATTCAATTGATTGGACATGATTTGGAAAGGCACAAACCTGTCTAAATAAGGTCCCACAGTTGACAGTGCATGTCAGAGCAAAAACTAAGCCATCAAGATGAGGCAATTGTCCGTAGACCTCCAAGATAGGATTATGACGAGACACAGATCTGGGGAAGGGTATAAAACAATTTCTGCAGCAATGCAGATCCCAAAGAGCACAGTGCCCCCGACATTCTTAAATGGAAGAACTTTGGAACCACCAGGACTCTTCATAGAGCTGCCACCGGGCCAAACTGAGCAATCGGGGGAGAAGGGTCTTGGTCAGGGAGGTGACCAAGAACCCAATGGTCACTCTGACAGAGCTCCAGAGTTCCTCTGTGGCAATGGGAGAACCATCCAGAAGAACAACTATATCTGCAGCACTCCACCAATCAGGTCTTTATGGTAGAGTGGCCAGACGGAAGCCACTCCTCAGTAAAAGGCACATGAAAGCCCGCTTGGAGTTTGACAAAAGGCACCTAAAGGACTCTCAGACCACGAGAAACAAGATGAAGCATGTTGGTGGCAGCTTCATGCTGTGGGGATGTTTTTCAATGGCAGGAACTGAAAAGGATCGATGGAAAGATGAATGGAGCAAAGTACAAAGAGATCCTTGATGAAAACCTGCTCCAGAGCATTCTGGACCTTAAACTGGGGTGGAGGTTCACCTTCCAACAGGACCATGACCCTAAGCACACAGCCACGACACTGCAGGAGTGGCTTCGTGAGAAGTCTGTGAATGTCCTTGAGTGGCCCAGCCAGAGTCCAGACTTGAACCCGATCGAACATCTCTGGAGGGACCTGAAAATAGCTGTGCATTGATGCTCCCCATCCAACCTGACAGAGCTGGAGAGGATCTGCAGAGAAGAATGGGAGAAATTACCCAAATAGAGGTGTGCCAAGCTTGTAGAGTCATACCCAAGAAGAATTGAGGCTGTAATCGCTGCCAAGGTGCCTCAACATAGAACTGAGTAAAGGGTCTGAATACTTGTGTAAATGTGATATTTCAGTTATTTCTGTTTAATACTTTGCAAACATGTCTAAACACCTGTTTTAGCTTTTTTGTTCTGGGGTATTGTGTGTAGATTGATAATAAAAAAAGAATTTAATCCATTTTAGAATAAGGCTGTAACGTAACAAAATGTGGAAAAAGTGAAAGGGTCTGAATACTTTCTGAATGCACTTTAGCTATTAAAAATGATTTTGTTCAATCTCGTGTTGGGATCTTAAATCTTCAAGAAGCGAGCTTCAAAGGTTTGAGATGTGAGATGGCCAAGGCAGATTGGAGAAATGGAAATGAGAACAGGAAACACACAATAACTAGCAGCAGAACACAGCATCAGTTGAGAGAATGGACTGACAAACATTCAGATAAGGACCCTTCTTTAGACTGGCGCTCAAAAGAATGAAGATATCAGTTTATAACTAGCTTAGAGCCCATTAATGCACCAGGACGTAGCAGTGGCTCAGCTGGTACAGTTGCTGCCTCACAGCGCAAGAGTCACAGGTTCGACCCTGACCTTGGGTGCTGTCTGTGTGGAGTTTGCATGTTCTCCCCGTGACCACGTGGGTTTTCTCTGGGTGCTCAGGTTTCCTCCCACATCTCAAAGACGTGCGAGATTGTAGGTTATTTGGCCTCTGTAAATTGCCCGCAGTGTGCGGAGAGTGGATGCAAAAGTGAGATACTCTTGAATTAGTCCAACATAACATCGGACCAGTCTCATCAGAGCCGCTCCCTTTCCCCCTCTCCCATTAGGTAAGTGGTACATAAGGGTGAAAACGCACACCTCCAGACTCGGGACAGAAAGGTTGGATTGGGAATGGCAGGGGGAGTTGAAGTGCTGAGCCACTGGGACATCAGGTTGGTTAATGCTCGCAGAGCAAGAGACGCAGGTTTGACCATGCTGTCTGTGTGGAACTTGCATGTTGCTGTGTGGAGAAGTATTAACCTACCTGATCTCCCCGTGGCTCAGCACTTCAACTCCCCCTCCCATTCCCAATCCGACCTTTCTATCCTGGGCCTCCTTCATAGCCAGAGTGAGTCCCACTGTAAACTGGAGAAGCAGCACCTCATATTCCGTTTGGGCAGTTTGCACTCCAGCAGTTTGAACATTGACTTCTCCAATTTCAGGTAGTCCCTGCTTTCTCCTCCCCTTCTCAGCTCTCCCTCAGCCCACTGTCGCCACCTCTTCCTTTCTTCTTCCCGCCCCCCCCCCCACCCTCACATCAGGCTGAAGAAGGGTCACGACCCGAAATGTCACCTGTTCCTTCGCTCCATAGATGCTGCCTCACCCACTGAGTTTCACAAGCATTTTTGTGTACCTTCGATTTTCCAACATCTGTAGTTCCTTCTTAAGCAACCTCCAGACTCGGGATAGATTCTCTGGAGCTGTTCAAGGTTCAAGGGTCAAATTTACTTGTCACATACAGTAAGGTGCAGTGAAATTAATTAACATGCAGCGATACAATTAAAAGCAACACACCACACAATAGATGTTAACATAAATATCCACCGCAGCATTATTCACTGTGATGGAAGGCAATACAGTTCAGTCAGTCCTCCTCCTTTGTTCACCTGTGGTCAGGGGCCTTGACCCTCCATAGTCACCGCTACGGACGGCCCGATGTGCAGACCCTCTCGTCAGGATGATCGAAGCTCTGACGTCGGGATGGATCGAACACACTCGGCAGCTTGGAGTTCCTGAATCGGCCGCTTCCTCACCGGTGACCCCGGCTTCAGGATCTTATAGGCCGCAGGCCGGCGGTCAGAGCTCTTCTCCGGCGATCCCCAGCAAGTTATCAGGCAAATGAATCAGCCTCTCCCCAACAAGAGAGAGGTCCTGATAGACAATAGACAATAGGTGTAAGAATAGGCCATTCGGCCCTTCGAGCCTGCACCACCATTCAATGTGATCGAGATGACGATACATTTATTTGTCACATGTGCCAGTTGGTACAGTGAAAAGTCCCTGCTTTCTCCTTCTTTCCCCTCCCCATCCCAGCTATCCCACAGCCCTCTGTCTGCGCCTATTCCTTTCTTCTTCTCACACCCCCCCAACCCCCCCACTCACCCCCACGTCAGTCTGAAGAAGGGTCTCAACCCGAAACGTCACCTGTTCCTTCGCTCCATAGATGCTGCCTTACCTGCTGAGTTTCTCCAGCATTATTGGCTCCCCAATCATACTAGTTTACTTTAGTTAGTTATTGTCACATATACTGAGGTACAGTGAACAACTTTTTTGCTGTGTGCTGTTCAGTTAGCAAAAAGACCACATTATTGCAATCAAGCCATCCACAGTCGAGAGATACAGGATAAAAGAAAATACATTTAATGCAAGATAAAATATAATAAGGTCTGATCATCAGTGATAGTTTGAAGGTCTCCATTGGGGTAGATGGGAGTCCAGAAACAGGGGACACACAGTTTAATAATCAGGCGAAAGGCATTTAGAACGGAGATGAGGAATCACTTTTTCACACAGAGAGTTGTAAGTCTGTGGAATTCACTGCCTCAGAGGCCGGTTCTCTGGATACTTTCAAGAGAGAGCTAGATAGGGCTCTTAAAGATAGCGGAGTCAGGGATATGGGGAGAAGGCAGGAACGGGGTACTGATTGTGGATGATCAGCCATGATCATGGTGAACACACATTTCACTGTGCCAACTGGCACATGTGACCAATAAATGTATCTTCATCTTCATCTTGATCTTGCTCACATTGAATGGCGGTGCTGGCTCGAAAGCCTGAATGGCCTACTCCTGCATCTATTGCCTATTGTCTATTGTCTATTACTGCAGCATTCTGTGTCCATCTCCGGGCCAGGTTCCATGCTGTGTCTCTCAATCAATAATTCAATGGGAAACCAAAGGGGTTGCACACTTAAGAATTCCCAAGATCCGATGTGTCCAACATATTAATGCCTCATAGCCAGGACAATGGTGATCATGGATGCATTCCTTCCCGTAGCGTCAGACAGAATGGAAACTGGATCTTCGGCCCAACTCGACAATGCCGACCAAATTGCTTTCTTGAACTGATCGCATTTCCCTGTGATTCACTTTCCAAAGTCTCACAGAAACAAAGTGGGTTCTCATAGATACAAGGGGAAGATCTAACACCCTGGTATGGAAAGGCAGGAGGAGGTGGGAAGTAAATGGGGAATTACAGAGCAGCTGGCTTGACTTCACAGGTTAGAAACCACTATTAAGGAAGTGGTAACGGAAGATTTAGAAAATAATCATCCAATTGATAAATGTCAACATGGAGTCATGAAAGTGAAATCATATTTGACTAATCTTTTAGAGATTCACAAATTATAACTCAAAGGGAACCTGCAGTTGTACAGGGCCCTAGTGACACCACGCCTGGAGTATTGTGTGCAGTTTTGGTCTCCAAATTTGAGGAAGGACAACCTTGCTATTGAGGGAGTGCAGCATAGGTTTACAAGGTTAATTCCCAGGATGGCAGGGACTGTCATATGCTGAGAGAATGGAGTGGCTGGACTTGTACACTCTGGAGTTTAGAAGATTGAGAGGGGATCTTATTGAGACATATAAGATTATTAAGGGTTTGGACACGCTAGAGGCAGGAAACATGTTCCCGATGTTGGGGGAGTCCTGACAGGGCCACAGTTTAAGAATAAGGGGTAAGCCATTTAGAACAGAGATGAGGAAACACCTTTTCACACAGAGAGTTGTGAGTCTGTGAAATTCACTGCTTCCAAGGGCGGTGGAGGCAGGTTCTCTGGATGCTTTCAAGAGAGAGGATAGCGGAGTCAGGGGATATGGGAAGAAGGCAGGAACGGGGTACTGATTGGGGATGATCAGCCATGATCACATTGAATGGCGGTGCTGGCTCGAAGGGCCGAATGGCCAACTCCTGCACCTATTGTCTATTGTCTATTGCAGAGTATTTGTGTTTTAAAGAAGCTTTTCTGTTAGTTTTTAAACAACCTCATTGAGGGGCGGCAGAGGAGGGCAGCGGGTAGAGCTGCTGCCTCACAGCACCAGAGAACCGGTTCGATCCCCACCTCCGGTGCTGTCTGTGTAGAGTTTGCATGTTGCAGAAGAATTTGCCCAGACAGAACTTGGCCGTTACCTGTTCTATACTCCGGAGATCAGGAGAATAAGAGATTACTTCAATAAAACAGAAATATCTTTCAGTGGAGCCAAGGTGATATTTCTCCTGGGTGAGTCGCAGAAACAGAGACAATAGATGCAGGAATCGGCCATTCAGCCCTTCGAGCCAGCACCGCCATTCAATGTGATCATGGCTGATCATCCACAATCAGTACCCCGTTCCTGCCTTCTCCCCATATCCCTTGATTTCGTCAGCCCTAAGAGCTATATCAACTCTCTATTGAAAACATCCAGAGAATTGGCCTTGACTGCCTTCTGTAGCAGGAATTCAACAGATTCACAACTCTCTGGATGAAAAAGCTTTTCTTCATCTCAGTCCTAAATGGCCAACCCCTTATTCACAAAATGTGGCCCCTGGTTCTGGACTCCCCTGACATTGGGAAAAATCTTCCTGCATCTAACGAGTCCAACCCCTTAATAATCTTATATGTTTCAATAAGATCTTTCGGATCTTTCTTTTTTATTCTGGATTTTAAATCATGTATTGTGTTTTTTATATATATAATTTAAGATGCTGTTATGAGTGACATATTAAGATTTCATGGTGTTTTTATATGCAATGTATATGTATGTAATGTTGTCCCTTGTCTGGTCCTTGAGTCCGAAATAAAGTTTATGAAAAAAAAATCCCCTCTCATCCTAAATTCCAGAGTATACAAGTCCGGTGCTCCATTCTATCAACATAGAAACTTAGAAACAAAGAAATTAGGTGCAGGAGTAGGTCATTCGGCCCTTCAAGCCTGCACCGCCATTCAATATGATCATGGCTGATCATCCAACTCAGTATCCTGTACCTGCCTTCTCTCCATACCCCCTGATCCCTTCAGCCACAAGGGCCACATCCAACTCCCTCTTAAATATGGCCAATGAACCGGCATTCAACTACCTTCTGTGGCAGAGAATTTCACAGATATCATAATGGCATGTTTGCCTTTATAAAAAGAGGAATCAAATATAGGAGCAAAGAGGTCCTTCTGCAGTTGTACAGAGCCCTAGTGAGACCACACCTGGAGTATTGTGTGCAGTTTTGGTCCCCTAATTTGAGGAAGGACATTCTTGCTATTGAGGGAGTGCAGCCTAGGTTTACAAGGTTAATTCCCGGGATGGCGGGACCGTCATATGCTGGGAGAATGAAGCAGCTAGGCTTGTGCACTCTGGAGTTTAGAAGGATGAGAAGGGATCTCATTGAAACATGTAAGATTGTTAAGGGCTTGGACACGCTAGAGGCAGGAAACATGTTCCCAATGTTGGGGGAGTCCAGAACCAGGGGCCACAGCTTAAGAATGAGGAGTAAACCACTTAGAACAGAGACGAGGAAACATTTTTTCTCACAGAGAGTGGTGAGTCTGCGGAATTCTCTGCTTCAGAGGGCGGTGGAGGCAGGTTCTCTGGATGCTTTCAAGAGAGAGCTAGATAGGGCTCTAATAAATAGCGGAGTCAGGGGATATGGGGAGAAGGCCGGAACGGGGTACTGATTGGGGATGATCAGCGATGATCACATTGAATGGTGGTGCTGGCTCGAAGGGCCAAATGGCCTATTCCTGCACCTATTGTCTATTGTGGATTGTCTAACATATGACAGTCCCGCCATCCCATGAATTAAACTCGTGATGTGGTTTGAGAATCCTTTGTGTATTTTATATGTTTCTATAAGATCCCCTTTCATCGACCTTTGAACCTTCTGGGTGCCATGGAGAAATTGGAACAAGATATTTGTGATGAGTTGCAGTTTTTGTTTTCTGAGGGTATAATTAGTGCAGACACCTAGCTCTAACATGACACACAACAATGTCATTGTGGAACGCTTTTTCAATGTGTTCCCCGCATACTATCTTTAGCAGCTCAGTTCACACATTTTGCACTCAATTCCTTTCTGCTCCATCGATGTGGTTAACCTTCACAAGTTTTTGATTTGTGTTCAAGATAGTGTCAGCATAATTCTGCATGAAACTTCCTGACTTCGAAAAGGAACGCCTCTGTCGTTGAAACAGTGAGCAGTGCAGCATAGGAACATGCCCGCTGGCCTGCGATGTCTGTGTAGAACATGATGCCAAGATAAACTCATCTCTTAATCCTGCTTCCCACCCAAAGCCACCCCCTCCCCTGGTACTTTCCCTTGCAACCGCAGTAACTGCTCCACTTGTCGCTTTACCTCCCCCCTTGACTCCATCCAAGGACCCAAGCAGTCCTTCCAGCTGCAGCAGAGCTTCACCTGCACCTCCTCCAACCTCATCTATTGCATCATCTGCTCCTAGGTGTCAGCTACTCTACATCGGTGAGACCAAGCGTAGGCTTGGCGATCGCTTCACCCAACACCTCCGCTCGGTTCGCAATAACCAACCTGATCTCCCGGTGGCCCAGCACTTCAACTCCCCCTCCCATTCCCAATCCGTCCTTTCTGTCCCGGGCCTCCTGCGTGGCCAGAGTGAGGTCCATCATAAATTGGAGGAGCAGCACCTCATATTTTGCTTGGGTAGACCATAGACAATAGACAATAGGTGCAGGAGGAGGCCATTCAGCCCTTGGGGCCAGCACCGCCATTCAATGTGATCACGGCTGATCATCCCCAATCAGTACCCCGTTCCTGCCTTCTCCCCATATCCCCTGACTCCGCAATCTTAAAGAGCCCTATCTAGCTCTCTCTTGAAAGTATCCAGAGAACCGGCCTCCACTGTCCTCTGAGGCAGAGAATTCCACAGACTCACAAATATGCGCCATAACCAACCCCACAAAGCACTTCATCACCACGGACGTGAGTGCCACAGGTCGATAGTCGTTGAGGCACGTCACCTTACTCTTCTTGGGAATCGGTATTATTGATGCCCGCTTAAAGCAGGTGGGAACCTCAGTAGTGAGAGGGTGACTCGGTGGCGCAGCGGTAGAGTTGCTGCATTACACCTAATGCAGCGCTGGTGACCCGGGTTCGATCCCGACTACGGGTGCTGTCTGCGAGCGATCTACCCGTGCGACCAGGAGACCGGGAGAGGAATGTAAAAAAAATGTCCCTAGTGGGTGTAGGATAGCGTTAAAGTGCAGGGACCCGGGGGCCGAAGGGCCTGTTTCTGTGCTATACCTCTAAAAAACTCCAGCCAGTTGGTCTGCACAGGTTTTGAGAACTCGGCCGGGTATACCATCAGGTCCAGGCGCTTTCCGAGGGTTCCCCCAGACCCTGAAGGATCTTCTGACATCGGCCTCTGCGACTGTGACTGTATCAGCATCAGGGCGTATGGGGGCTTGGGAAGGCACATGAGTGTTCTCCCTATCAAAGCAGTTGTTTAGGGCTCTGGTGAGACCACATCTGGAGTATTGTGTACAGTTTTGGTCTCCTAATTTGAGGAAGGACATCCTTGTGATTGAGGCAGTGCAGCGTAGGGTCACGAGATTGATGCCTGGGATGGCGGGACTGTCATATGAGGAAAGATTGAAATGACTAGGCTTGTATTCACTGGAGTTTAGAAGGATGAGGGGGAATCTTATAGAAACACAGAAAATTATAAAAGGACTGGACAAGGTAGATGCAGGAAAAAATGTTCCCAATGTGGGGCGAGTCCAGAACCAGGGGCCACAGTCTTAGAATAAAGGGGAGGTCATTGAAGACTGAGGTGAGAAAGCACTTTTTCACCCAGACAGTTGTGAATTTATGGAATTCCCTACCACAGAGGGCAGTGCAGGCCAAGTCTCTGGATGGATTTAAGAGAGAGTTAGATAGAGGCTCTAGGGGCTGGTGGAACCAAGGGATATGGGGAGAAGGCAGGCACGGGTTATTGATAGGGAACGATCAGCCATGATCACAATGAATGATGGTGCTGGCTCGAAGGGCCGAATGGCCTCCTCCTGCCACTATTTTCTATGTTTCTATGTAAAACGTGCGTAGAACCCGTTGAGCTCTTCAGCGAGTGTTGCCTTAACTTGAAAACCCAGTGGTTAGTACCCTACATTATGGAGTAGGAATGTTTGACATACTTTTTTATCTCAAATATACAGCCCAAACTGGTTACTGAATTGTAGAGGTAAAAAACCCGAACAAGAGGATGGGTATTTCTCGAGGTCTTAGATAACATCAATGAAACCGATGAACTTCCTCTGGGGCTTTCCCAGAGTGGAGGTTGGGACAATTCTCACCCTGACTGCAGCACAGAGTCATAGAACATTAAGGGTGACACGGTGACTCAGCGGTTAGAGTTGCTGCCTCACAACGCCGGAGACCGGGTTCCATCCTGACTATGGGTGCTGTCTGTACGGAGTTTGTACCTTCTCCCTGTGACCGCGTGGGTTTTCCACTGGTTTCCTCCCACACTCCAAAGACGCACAGGTTTGCAGGTTAAATGTGAGGGAAGGAACTGCAGAAGCTGGTTTAAACCGAAGATAGGCACAAAAAGCTGGAGTAACGCAGCGGGACTGGCAGCGTCTCTGGAGTGAAGGGATGGGTGGTGTTTCGGGTCGAGACAGGTTCTTCAACACACTGGTCAACCTTCCCTCCATTGATGAACTGTACACTGCTAGGGCCAGGAAGCGAGCGGGTAAGATCATCTCTGAACCCCTCTCACCCTGGCCACAAACTCTTTGAATCACTTCCCTCTGGAAGGCGACTCCAGATTGTCAAAGTTGCCACAGACAGACATAAACACAGCTTTTTTTTTCCAATGAGTAGTAGCTCTACTCAATAACCAAAAATCTGTAGCCTCTTTTTGCTCTGGTATTTTATTTAATTCACATGTTTAATCAATAATGTTTTATTATTAATGTTTAATGTTTTATGTGTCATTCTTAACTCTCACTGTATGTCATGTTGTCACTTGCGGGCGGAGCACCAAGGCAACTTCCTTGTATGTGAATACTTGGCCTGTAAACCTATTCATTCAGACATGTTAATTGGCTATGGTAAGAAATATTGCAATTGTCCCTAGTGTGTAGTATAATGCAAGTGTATGGGGTGATCGCTAGTTGGCCTGGACCCAGTGGGCTGAAGAGCCTGTTTCCACGCTGCATCTCTAAACATAGACCATGAGCCCACAATGTTTGTGACGAACATGATGTCAAATTAAACCAATCTCATCTGCCTGTACATTTAAGGTAGACAAAAATGCTGGAGAAACTCAGCGGGTGAGGCAGCATCTGTGGAGCGAAGGAATGGGCGACGTTTCGGGTCGAGACGCTGCTACGTATAGCTTAGTTTAGATTCGTGCAAGGATGCAGGTCCCACGGTGCCAAGCTTAAAGTTCAATTGAGATTTTTTTTTCTAGAGAGTGGAGCTGAAACAAGCATCTGGCTTTTATTTCCCGCATGCAGATTACTGTTCTGAACCACACTGGGACCAAATGAGACTTTTAGGGTACATTAAGCTTTGTCTTCAGCTTCATGAGTAAGTTGCCAGGACTGGAGGGCCTGAGGTACAGGGCGAGGTTAGGCAGGCGAGGACTTTATTCCTTAGAGTGCAGGAGGCTGAGGGGTGATCTTTTAGAGGTGCATAAAATCATGTGGGAATTAGATAGGATGAATGCACATTGCCCTTTACCCAGAGTAGGCCCTAAATATCTTTATACGTGAAATACGTTACCTGGACTATGGAATGCGAGGAGATGTAATGGAGGGGTCTACAAACATTACATTGGTGACATACGGAGAGATAGTAACAGGCACACGCTTATTGCCCGCGCTCCATCCAGTTTCTGAGGGATTGCGCAATGAGAGGGGAGGCTCAGCTCGTCGCTGCCTCACCTCACATCTCTCCCTGTATTTGCACAGAGCTGCGCAAATTTGGCGATTTTTACTTTAAAAAATGATTGGAATTGTACAGAAATGACATTTATGACACAGATCAGTGGAAAAATCTTTATATTTATTTTATTCTTATTATTCTTCTTTACTTTTCTTAACAGCTATTTTCATTGGAGTATGACAGGTGAGGCTCTGCCTCCCCTGAACCCATGTCCCTGGAGTAGGGCAATCAAGAACCAGAGGACATAGGCTTAAGGTGAGGGGGAACGATTTAATACCAACCTGAAGGGGAACTTTTTTTACCCAAAGGGTGATAGGTTTTTTGGAATGAGTAGACAGAGCAGGTGTTGAGAAAGGTACTATCACATCATTGGAAAAACATTTGGACAGTTACATGGATAGGATAGGTTTATAGACAATAGACAATTAGAAGGTTATAGGCCAAATGCAAGCAGGCGAGACTAGTGTAGATGGGGCACATTGGCCAGCATGGATAAGTTGGGCCAATGGGCCCGTTTCCACGCTATGTAGCTCTATGACTTTTCATATAAACATGGTAAGTGTTGACGAGAGAATATTGGCATTGGTGAGATTTCCAAAACCTGGGGAATTAAGAAAATAACCAGCCTCTGAGTAGCATGATGGTCAATAGACAATAGGTGGAGTAGCAAGCCATTCGGCCCTTCGAGCCAGCACCGCCATTTAATGTGATCATGGCTGATCATCCCCATCAGTATCCCGTTCCTGCCTTCACCCCACATACCCTGACTCCGCTATTTTTAAGAGCCCTATCTAGCACTCTCTTGAAAGCATCCAGAAAACCAGCCTCCATTGCCGTCGGAGGCAGAGAATTCCACAGACTCAAAACCCTCTGTGAGAAAAGGTGTTTCCTCGTCTCCGTTCTAAATGGCTTACTTCTTATTCTTAAACCGATGCCCCTGGGTCTGAATCCCCCAACATCGGGAACATGTTTCCTGCCTCTAGCGTGTCCAGACCCTTAACGATCTTATATGGTTCAATGAGATCCCCTCTCATCCTTCTAAACTCCAGAGTGTACAAGCCCAGCTGCTCCATTCTCTCAGCATATGACAGTCCCGCCATCCCGGGAATTAACCTTGTAAACCTACGCTGCACTCCCTCAATAGCAAGAATGTCCTTCCTCAAATTAGGAACCGGACAAGATGCTTTCTACAGCCCCAGAGTAGAAGGACTGAAGGATCCTCAGATGGACTCTGAATTTCCTCGGCAGCCTGAGGTGGTAAAGGCCCTGCCTTGCCCTCCTCACCGGTGTGGCAGCGTGTGATGTCCATGTCATGTCCTCTGTGATAGAAACATAGAAATAGGTGCAGGAGTAGGCCATTCGGCCCTTCCAGCCTGCACCGCCATTCAATATGATCATGGCTGATCATCCAACTCAGTATCCCGTACCTGCCTTCTCTCCATACCCCCTGATCCCTTTAGCCACAAGGGCCACATCTAACTCCCTCTTAAATATAGCCAATGAACTGGCCTCAACTACCTTCTGTGGCAGAGAATTCCAGAGACTCACCACTCTCTCTGTGAAAAAATGTTTTCCTCATCTCGGTCCTAAAGGAATTCCTCCTTATCCTTAATGATGTGATGTGGACTCCCAGATATTTGATGCCGTGACCAATGAAGGCAAGCATGCCGTGCACCATCCTGCCAGCAACCAGAGAGCAGTCCTGAACTAATATCTATCTCATTGGAGACTTGGACTATCTTTGATTGGATTTTGTGTGAGGACGAACTGCAGATGCAGGTTTAAATCGAAAGATAGACACAAAAAAGCTGGAGTAACTAGTTGCTCTAGTTACTTTGATCGGACTTTACTGGCTTTACCTTGCACTAAATTTCATTCACGATATTCCCTTTATCATATATCTGTACACTGTGGATGGCTCGATTGAAATCATGTATTGTCTTTCCGCTGACTGGATAGACTGCAACAAAAGCTTTTCACTGTACCTCTGTACACGTGACCAAACTAATGACACTATCTACTCGCTGCTGGTGCCGCGCCCCTCCAACCCACTTCTCCCCCACTCTGTACCTCTGCACACCCTTGTCTTTCTTATTCCTCATCCACCATTGAGGTTTTAAGGAGGAGGGTTTCTTGACAGAGCAAACAGCCCAAAGTAAGTATTTCTCCGCCTCGCTGTTGACGTAGGCCATCGCGCCAGGGCTGACCACGGAGAAGATCTGGTCCCCTTTGGCCAACTTGAAGGCAGCGCCATGGTAGGAGGTGTCGAACCAGGGGTCCGCCTGGTGCTTGTCTTGGCAGGTGGACGCCATTGAGCTGAGCAGGGTCAGTCTGCCTCTGTAGGACGTCGATAGCTTGTGGAGGTTGTGGCTGAGGAAGGAGCGATTGTCCGGGCAGCCACTGTTGTAGAAAGTCACCTGGGCATAGACAAAGTAAAGGCCAGGAATGCTGATGACCAGCGCGTTGCCCCGAAGATCCACTCCCTTCGTCAGCGCTCCTCCTTGCTTCCTCCAGGATATGCTCATACTTCTGTGGGAATTTGGGATGGCTGGAGGTTTGGGAAGGGGGAAGGGGGGGGGGGGGTGTGGAAGAGGGGAACAGTCAGAGGTGAATCTCGTTGACGATAGAAAATAGACAATAGGTGTAGGAGTAGGCCATTCGGCCCTTCGAGCCCGCACCGTCATTCACTGTGATCACGGCTGATCATTCCCAATCAATACCCCGTTCTTGCCTTCTCCCCATTTCCCCTGACTCCGCTATCTTGAGCCCTATCTAGCTCTCTCTTCAAAGTATCCAGAGAACCGGCCTCCACCTCCCTCTGAGGCAGATAATTCCACACTCACAACTCTCTGTGAGAAAAAGTGATTCCTCATCTCCGTTCTAAATGGCTGACGCCTTATTCTTAAACTGTGTGCCCGCTGGTCCTGGACTTCCCCAACATCGGGAACACGTTTCCTGCCTCTAGCCTGGCCAAACCCTTAATAATCTCATGTGTTTCAATGAGATCCCTCTCATCCTTCTAAATCCAGAGTGCACAAGCCCAGCCACTCCATTCTAACAGCATATGACAGTCACGCCATCCGGGAATTAACCTTGTAAACCTACGCATTTGGGAGGTTGAGAGGAACAGCATCTCACCACTCTTCTCACGCATTCTTGAGAGGAGATCTTATAGAAACATATAAAATTCTTAAAAGAATTGGACAGGCTTGAAGCAGTTTTGGTCCCCTAATTTTGAGGAAGGACATTCTTGCTATTGAGGAAGTGCAGCGAGGTTCACAAGGTTAATTCGGGATGGCGGGACTGTCATAGCTGAGAGAATGGAGCAGCTGGGCTTGTCCACTCTGGAGTTTAGAAGGATGAGAGGGGATCTTATTGAAACATAAGATTATTAAGGGTTTGGACATGATAGAGGCGGGAAACATGTTCCCGATATTGGGGGAGTCCAGAACCAGGGGTCACACAGTTTAAGAATAAGTAGTAGGCTATTTAGCACTGCAATGAGGAAACACCTCTCCACCCAGAGAGTTGTGAATCTGTGGTATTCTCTGCCACAGAAGACAGTGGAGGCCAATTCACTGGATGTTTTCAAGACTTAGTTTCTTGGGGGTAAAGGAATATGGGGAAAAAAAGCAGGAACGGTGGGGGTACTGATTTGAGGTGATCATCCCTGATCATATTGAATGGCGGTGCGGGGTCAAAGGGCCGAATGGCCTGCTCCTGCACCTATTTTTCTATATTTCACTACCACTTGCTTGAACTTTGTGTTATGAAACTCTAACTACTATAAGCAGGAAAAGGTGCAGGGAAGATTGATAAGGATGTTGCCAGGACTTGAGGGCCTGAGCTACAGGCTCCTGCTGTGCACGATTAGACATACATGACTTGGACATCAGCCCGGACGTGTTGGTTCGCAAGTTTGCAGATGATTTGAGTACAAGAGCAGGGAGGTTCTACTGCAGTTGTACAGGGGTCTTGGTGAGACCACACCTGGAGTATTGCGTACAGTTTTGGTCTCCTAATCTAAGGAAAGATATTCTTGCCATAGAGGGAGTACAGAGAAGGTTCACCAGACTGATTCCTGGGATGGCAGGACTTCCATATGAAGAAAGACAGGATAGACTAAGCTTGTACTCGCTGGAATTTAGGAGATTGAGGGGGGATCTTATAGAGACTTACAAAATTCTTAAGGACAGGCTAGATGCAGGAAGATTATTTCCGATGTTGGGGATGTCCAGAACAAGGGGTCACAGTTTAAGGATAAGGGGGAAGTATTTTAGGACCGAGATGAGAAAATCATTTTTCACACAGAGAGTGGTGAATCTGTGGAATTCTCTGCCACAGAATGTAGTTGAGGCCAGTTCATTGGCTATATTTAAGAGGGAGTTAGATGTGGCCCTTGTGGCTAAAGGGATCAGGGGGTATGGCAAGAAGGCAGGTACAGGATACTGAGTTGGATGATCAGCCATGATCATATTGAATGGCGGTGCAGGCTCGAAGGGCTGAATTGCCTGCTCCTGCACCTAATTTCTATGTTTCTATGTAAACTCCAGAGTGTACACAAGCCCAGCCGCTCCATTCTCTCAGTATATGAAAGTCCCGCCATCCCGGGAATTAACCTGGTAAACCTATGCTGCACTCCCTCAATTGCAAGAATGTCCTTCCTCAAAGTAGGGGACCAAAACTGCACACAATACTCCAGGTGTGGCCTCAATCTTGGCATCATGTGCAGTACAGGAATGGGCCTTCGGCCCACAATTTTGGTGCTGTGCATGATGCAAAGATGAATGATGTCATCTGCCTGTACATGATCCTATCCCTCTATTACCTGCACCTCCATGTGCCTGTCCAAGAGCCTCGACTGCCACTATTGTATCTGCCTCCACCACACCTCTGCCAGTGCATTCCAGACACCACCACTTCCCTGTGAAAAACCGTGCCCTAAATGCCCAACATGGACAAAACAGACTTGGCTAATAAAGTACGGTTATAATTATGATCATGAGAAACAGGCCCTTCGGCCCACCAGTCGAGTCCGCGGCGGCCAGCGTCCCCGCACATTAACACTATCCCTCACACAAGGGACAATTTACATTTACACCAAGGCCAATTAAACTACAACCTGTACGTCAAGAGACAAGAGTGTTTTATTGTCATATGTCCCGATAGAACAATGAAATTCTTACTTGCTGCACCACAACAGAATATAATACATGTTATAAACCGAAACATCTCGGAGAAAAAACACGCAGGTCACGGGGAGAACGTACAAACTCCGTGGACAAGAGCCTCTTTCAATCTTATGAAATAGATGGGAGAGAGCTGGTAAAGCGAGGGTGAAGTGAAGAAATTGGGCAATAAATGGCAAGAGATAACGGGAATTTGGGTGATGATGCCAGACGGATGGATATTTCTGTTGTGATGGTGAAGGGGGAGAAAAGTTGCATCACTGGAATCTGAACAGAGAGAATGTGCTGGGTGCTAAGTAGGAAGCGTGGGGATCAGCGGTTGGAGAAGGGGAACAACATGGTGAGGGGGACTGGGATGAAAATAAATACCTGTGTGGAAGAATGGATGAACAGGGAATAAGGTTTACCTGAAGGGGATAAGGTTGATCGTGGCTTGGTTCGGCAACTTGGGCACACTGGAGAGGAAAAGGACTACAAAAAGTAGTATACACTGCCCGTCCATCATCGGCTCTGACCTCCCTTCCAATCGAGGGGTCTATCGTAGTCGCTGCCTCAAAAAGGCTGCCAGCATTATCTTGGACCCACACCATCCTGGCACCACACCTCATCTCCCCGTACTTCAGGTAGAAGGTTACAGGACCTGAAGACTGCAAAACCAGGTTCAGGATTAGCTACTTCCCCACAGCCATCAGGTTATTAAACTTTGTTCTGACAAAACTCTGAACATGTATAGCCCATTTTACTTCGGAGTCACGTGAGTGACTACGTGAAGAAGACCCCACCTTGGCATGCTCGGCATTAGTTGAAACTCCAACTGGGTGGAGAGCGCAGCACCCACCAGCGTAAGTTTAACTCAGGTAAGTCGCTGTTGAACTTTCTGCGAGTGGGTTTAACCTCTATAAGTCTGCAGAGCCAGCTAGAGAATGTATTTTGAATTTTTTTTAAAAAACTCTGTAACTCTGGCTCGAAATACAGAGCCAGCTAGAGTGAATGTATTTTTAAATTGCGTAATTGAATAGAACGCGCTGGAACCGCAGTTTCCGATTTAGATCGGATCGGGAGATAAGGGCTGCTTTAATAATAAAAATAATAATAATAACTTTATTACGGACTCAAGGTCCAGACAAGGGGCAACATTACATTAAAAATGCATTGCATATCAAAATATCATAAATATATATAAATCATGGTAAATCACATAAAAAACATCATAATTTATATATTTTTTAAAAAAACCCACAGTACTTAAGTTAAAAATCCAGAGTAAAAAAAAATGTCAGTACAACGAGACAACGATACCAGTGTCTCCACAACTGGGATTCGTAGCGTGTAGTGCTAACCCTTATGTTTGTCAAGGCCACAATACATTTTTAGAGTCATTTATCCTGCAAATGAATTTATACATGTGGTGTCTTAGGATAGCTTTCTAAAATATGAATCCTGCAGCCACATACATATTACTGGCACTACACCATCTTGGTTGCCTTAGCAGTGTTCTCATGGCTTCGTATATGCAACCTTTAGTCTCTGCATACTTGTCTTTAAATAGTTCAACCACAGGTGCGCAGTGTAGAGGGGTGTGCAGTATGCTCTAAATAGCAACACCTTCACCACATCTGCACACGCACCAAATTTACGCAAGAGGATATTCGCCTGTATATACAGCATGCGTTGTTGCCTATAAATATCCTCATCATCTGTCATTTGTTCTGTAATAATATGCCCTAGATATTTTATCTTATTACAGACACTAAGATTGTTGTCAGACAATTTAAAATCAGGATATTTTAGGCTTTTATCCTCTTTGGTTCTACAGACCATAACAGCACTCTTACTAGCATTATATTTAATGTCATGTTCCAAACCATACATGGAACATGCAGTAAGGAGCTGCTGGAGACCAGCGCTAGATGGACTAAAGACCACAAGATCATCTGCATACATAATATGGTTCACTAAAATATTACCAATCATGCACTCAGTGTTGCATGCTTTCAATTGTTTAGACAGATCATCAATATATAGATTAAAAAGGACTGGGGACAAAATTCCCCCTTGTCTAACACCATTGCTAACCCCAAATGGGGCTGAGACCCTATTGCTCCATTTTATTTGCATTGTCTGGTGGGCATACCAGTAGGCCAGTATTCTCACAATGTATTTAGGCACCCCTCTTTGAGGCATTTTACCAAACAGCTTTCTGTGATTAACACGGTCAAAGGCTTTGGAAGCATCAATAAAGCACATAAGGATTGAAGAGTTTTTGCTTCTATATTTGTTTACAATCTCATTTAGGGCATATATGCATAAGTCAGTGCCATGTTTAGCTTTAAAGCCAAACTGGTTATCTGTGGAGTTAACAAACTCATGTATTCTATCCAGCAGAACTCTTTCTAAGAATTTTGACAATATGCTGGCTAAAGCTATGGGCCTGTAATTATTTAGACTGCCTACTTTACCCGCTTTGTCCTTAATAACCGGCACTAACAGGACAGACAACATTGAGTCTGGTAACATGCCATGCCTTTCAAAGCCGGCTCCCGCTTATTTACCACTATTTAGATCGGGTTTGGAGATAACGGCTGTGCTAAATGCCAGCTCCAAATACCCATTAATTGTAAAATAAAGTCTGCTCTGAATATATGTTACCAGAAGCAGTTTTCTTTATGGAAATGTATATAACCCTGTGTGATACTGAGGTTAATACAAATATTCTGCAAGCAGAATGTGCCTGTCAAAATTACAATTTTAAACATTTATGGTTTATGCACAAATACAAAACAGTAAAGATGTAACTCTCCTCCAAGGGAGGACAAGAATGTGGGGGAGGCTGGAAATGGAGAAAATGCTCCACACTTGACTTAGTCAAGGGTTCTTGACCCAGGTATGTCTTCCTGTAAGGCAGGCTCCAAAGGAGTTTCCATACGCTGAGTATGGTGCCTATGAAAATGGGATTCTGATTCTCCAGTACCTTGGTTAGGTCTGGATGAGATCCCTAGAGCAAGATAAAATGCTCCAAATTCTAATCAGTCAAGGGTTCTAAACCCATGAGATTCTAAGGCAGGCTCCAAAGGAGTTTCCTTACACTGAGTATGGTGCCTATAAAGGAATGAGATGGTGCCTAGGTCTGATGAAGTATTAGAGCAAGATAAAATGCTCAAATTCTAAACAATTAAGGGTTTTAAGACCAATGAGGATTAAGGCAGGCTCCGGAAGAGTTTCCATACACTGATATGGTGTTCTATGAAAAATGAGAATCTCATTCACCAGTGCCTTGTTTAGGTCTGGATGAAGTCTCCTAGAGCAAAGACTCGGGAGTACCAGGGCAGGATGAAACTGACCCTGAAGCTGGTGTCCCTACTTATGTGTATACACCAGAGCACAATAGAAACACTCCGGATGTTCCCGATGTAGCACCAAGTTTTGCTATATCGGTATGGACTGGTGAGGCTATGGATGAACTTGGCGGCCAACATTATTTGGTTTCTCACCTACTCCAAGAAACTGTTATGACTGAAACAGTAAAAAATATATAAAACACCCGTTTTATATATAACACCGTGCCTCGCTGAGGGTACCAACAGTAACTCAGTAATTGGGCACCCATGAGTGTAACGAAACGAGGACAGGAAATGTGTTCCAGCATGTCCTCTAGCTGATATTCAGTTGGCATCACTGCATTTGGGGAAGACATACATGGGTCGATAATGTCCAATACTTTTAAGACATGCTTGCGTTACTCTACAATGCATATTCAAACCCAATGTTATGATTGAAATTGCCATTTGGCAAACATTATACCCAAAAAATGCAGGATTATGTGGGCAAGCTATAACCAGATTTATGATTGATGAAAAACTGCCCAAACAATTAAGGATGTTTGCCTTATAAAACTTCTCATCCCTGCTTTGGGCGAAAACAAACAGGTTTGAATACGAACCCCTATATTAAGAGAAGGAGATCCTTCTGGTTCATTTACGGAAGTACAGAAATGTCATTCCTCACACATGGGAATTTCTGGGAAACAGCCTCTGTTGGTTGTAAGATTACAATTGTTTTGTAATTCTGCATTAACTTGATTTCGGCTTGGTGTTTGAATGTACCAGGAACAGGTAGAGATAATATATCCCAGAAACAAGTATGGGGGTTTGCCTGAGTCATTCTGGGACTCACAAAACTAAATTTTATAGTTCTATTGGATTTTAAAAAAGTACACTTCAACACTGTAATGAATGTTATCACAGACTGCTATATGGCTATTATAGACCTAAAAAAGACTATTATTCAGGTACAAAATTAATTGGATGGGTCAGCTGAAGGAATTACTAATGGGTTAAATTCAGCCCAGATTGCTCCACAATTAATTGAACCAGCACTGGTGTTAATGAAAGTATCACTTATCTACGAGGATATGTTAATTGTAAATGGGAGACAGCTGAAGAATGGGTTGACAACCATAAGCTATTGAAAGGTTGGTTCTGTACATCCAAACAACTCATCCCAAACAATTGATTATTGGGGTTTGTCATTAATACAGTTGATATGTCAGTAACTTTACCAAGAATTAAGGTTAGGGATGTTACAAATGCCTGCACTTGTCTTGGTAAAACACATTATCCCACCATCCAAGAAGTAGCTACGGTCACTGGTAAATGGATAATTTACGGTACGGTTACTGGTAAAGTAAAGTGATCAAATTCTGCAAAGACCAGAACATAAGCATACAAAGCGTGCAGGCCATTGATTGGGTCCATACAGTTACCGACTAAAAAGGTTGAGCTGAATTGCAATGATGGATTCTCAATGTTGCACATGTTACTAGAAGTAAAAATGTGCTTGTTCAGTAGTCTTCAATGGTATTACAGACTGATGGGAGTGCTCTCGGATGGGGAGACAAGGACAGCGACACCAGTTGTGGTGGTCGATGGACTGTCCAAGACGATTAATTCTCCAAACACATGGTATGAATTATTTGGAGTTATTGGGGGCGTTTATTTTATGCATTGATAGCTGTTTAGTTCTACAATAAAGAACTTACATGTTCAATTACGAGTAGATGATACCACAGCTTGTGGGAGAAGACAATATTGTGGTAAGACAACAGATCACGAAAGTTCAATGACAATACAGAATGAATGTTAAAATTCAAAAAGTTTAAAAAGATTGTCAGACAGTATTATGAGTACCAAATGTTGATCTGTTGTGTCTGGATTAAATCGTCCAGTGGTCTAAATGTGTCTCATGGGAGCCAGACCCAGGAGCATTAGCGGTGGGATGCATTCTCAGCTACATTGGGGAAGTATAGTCTTTTTATGTTTTCGCATTTTGCTGATTAGGCAATATGTTCACCAAAATAGAGCAAGTCTCCGCCGCAGGCATTTGGTGGTTCCAAACTGGTATTGCTTCTCGGCCTTTTGGCTAAGATCAAGTGTAGTATCTGTTCTTATCAGTTTAATATCTGATACGTCCCTTATCTAGGGACCAATTACTACACAGCCATTGTTCCCATTGGTGCTCAGAATGATGATTCAGACATTCATGACAAATCCCAGGTGCAATAATTGTTGGTACATCCAGTAACAGCAGAAAGTCATCCATTATATGACCATATTAAATTGTTAATCTGCAGGTTCTGAAGGAATGTCGGATAGGACCATGGATGTCATTACTGCAGCTTGGAGATATAGCCTAAGAAAAATATATGTTTCATATAAGGAATGGGAAATCTTTTGTATACGGTCAGATATATTTTATAGCAAACATATCGGATGTATTGGAGTGCTTTGTCCTCCTCTCTTTAGGACATTTTCAGAATGACAATTTATCGGGTCTCATCCGTTAATATCCCGATTTATGAGAGGAATTTTAATAAAATCCTACCAAAACCCAGATATACAGAAATCTGGGATGTCAGTATAGTTCTCACATTGCTTCGGCAATGGACTCCAATTACGTCACTGTCTTTTCAGAAGGTTAATATTTTAAATTGGTTATGCTCATGCCATAAGATCAGCACAATGAGTACAAACATTACAAATGTTGTGGTTACATTGCATGCAGTTGTCTGTAGACACAAAATGACAGTTTTATGTCAATGATCTAAGCAAGCAAAAGCAAGCCAAGAAAGGCTGGAACCAATGTAATCTTTAAGACATACTCTGTCAACTAAACATTGTGTGTGGTTTAAGCATCTGATTTAATATATATTGAATTAAGAGTCTCCGAGATTGTGAGACACCAATGTTCACTACCCACAAGAAACATATAAAAAAAGTGACAGTACAAAACTATTTTTAGATGGATTAACCCCAGGTTCATGGATTAACTGGAGTAGACATGATGTGTTTAAATCTCACTCCACAAGGGCGGTATCAATGTCCGCGGCAAAGGTGCAGGACAATGCCACTCGACCAAATTCTGGAGACCGCAGGATGGTCTAAAGAGGAACTTTTCTAGATTTTATGTTAACAAACTGTTGTCATAGTGCCAGGGTTGCACATGCTGTGTTGGGTTCTGTTACAAATGTTTGCTTTGTTGCATATCATTTGTGTAATTCCCCAGGGATAGAGGGGTTATTACTTTTCTTTTTATTATTATTATTAAAATATTAAAATATTTTATTGCATAATTTCAAGCAATATATATTATTTTACTCACTACTGTGTAAACTCAAGCAGTGTGTGTATGGAATGATCTACGGCATGAAATCACAGAGCTTCCAAATCTTCACGTAGTCACTCGCGTGATTCCGAAGTAAAATAGTAAGATTAAACCGAGAACTTACCAGTTTGAAGTTTGATCGCTATTTTATGAGGAGTTACGATGAGGGATTACGTGCCCTCCACTCCCAACCCCTCATAATATAAATGATCTTCTGGTAGTTCAAGTTCTATGTAAGCCTTACTATCTTACTCCGGCTATTGGTTCTGTGTTTTTCACGCCGCTGCTTTGAAGTATGCCGAGCACACGCCAGGCGGGTCTTCTTCACGTAATACCTCATCGTAACTCCTCATAAAATTATGATCAAACTTCAAACTGGTAGGTTCACTTTAATCTTTACTATTATCTGTTATTTGCACTTGATCAGTTTATTTATTCATTTGTGTATTATATTTATATAATGGTATATGGGACACACTATCTGTTCTGTAGTCATGTCTACTATGTTCTAGTTGTGCTGAAGCAAAGCAAGAATTTAATTGTCATATCAGGGGACACATGACAAATAAACTCTCTTGAATCTTGAATCTTGGGTTTGTAGGGTGCTCAAAAAAAAGGTGCTCGTTTCCCTCCCAACTGATTTGTTTCTATCAGCCCTGAATTACTGGGAATTCTGCATTTTATTTCAGACTGTGATCCATATTTTTGTGATTGTGCTAATTACACTGAATCAAAGTGAAAATGTAACTCCTTACCTTCAGAAATATCAAATGTCCGTTTGATTCATCCGCCCCTGTAGCTTTTAGAGTTGTTTTTGAATAGAGGTTAAACTGCTCTTGAATCACTCGTTAGATTATTATCCATTGGATTTAGAACACTCTCCTCTTCTTCCAGGAGTTCCTTGATGAAAGAGCCGTTACTTTCTCATTGAGAATTTGGTGCAGTTCAGCAAATATCGACGTGATGTAGGTCAACTGGTTCTGTGACTGTTCCTGACCACCTCAAATGAAAGATGAAGATCAATATATTGGCCTGGAATCTAAGAAAAAAAGACAACAGCACAAGATCAGAGATGGGAAACTGGAAACCTTACCCGAACTGCAGAAAGTTCTTTGTTTCTGCTGCTGCTCCATTTCCTCCATCACGGATTTATTTTTTGGTGAGAGTCTCTAAAGGATGTTTTAATCTGCTCCTGGATTTGAGATTCAGATTCAGTGAGTAAAGAAATTAGACCAGACGGAATCAATGAAGTGTAGACACGGAAACTGCACATGAAAGTTTACAAAAAGACTCAAACTGATGGAGAACTCAGTGGGTCAGAAAGCATATCAGCAGAGATCCGCAGGTTGTCTCACCTGGGAGGGTTGCTGGAGTCCCTGCATGGATGTGAGGGTGAAGGTATAGGGACAGGTGTTTCATCTCCAGCGGTGGCTGGGGCAAGTAACTGGGAAAAGGGCTGGTTTGGTGGGAGGCTGGGTGAACCAAACAGTTGCTGTGGGAGTGTGGTCTGCAAAAGGCTGAAAGGAAAAATCATCAGCTAATGAAATTCTGCTTGTTTTTACCTTGTAGTTTTCAACAGCTTCTTGAATCGGCATGAAACTGTGAGTCTTGTCGGTTTCACAAAACAGCTTCAGTTCTTCCTGATGTGTCTCGCAGTGAAGTTTACTTACCTTCTCTTCCGTGTTCAGGCTCAGTGCTCGAGCTTTCTCAGTCATACTCGCCAAGGCCCGATTTACTTTGAGGGTACACCGTGGGTACACATAGTCCTCCGCCAGCTTCGCCACCTCCAACGTGATCCCACCACTTGCCACATCTTTCCATCTCCCCCCCGTCTGCATTCCGCAAAGATTGCTCCCTCCACAACTCCCTTGTCAATTATTCCCTTCCCTCCCGCTCCACCCCTTCCCCAGGCACTTTCCCTTGCAACCGCAAGAGATGCTACACTTGTCGCTTTACCTCCCCCATCCACTCCATTCAAGGACCCAAGCAGTGTCCAGGTCCGACCAGACACCTCCTCCAACCTCATCTAATTGCATCCGCTCTGCTCTCGATGTATACTGACTTGTCAGTGAGACCAGCGGAGGCTTGGCGATCGTTTCGCCGAACACCTTCGCTCGGTCCGCAATAACCAACCCGAACCTCTCCGGTAGCTCAGCACTTCAACTCCCCTCCCATTCCGATATCTGACGTTCTCTGTCTGTTGCGCCTCTCCACGGCCAGAGTGAGCAACACGCAAATTGGAGGACAGCACCTCATATTCCGATCTTGGGAAGCTTGCATCCTCTTGGCATGAACAGTTAGAATTCTTTCAATTATGTTAACCCTTGCTGTCTCCTCCCCCTTCCTACCTCTCCTCAGCCCTCGGGCTCCCTCTTTTTCTTTCTTTACCCCCGCCTCCCCCCACCCATCAGTCTGAAGATGGGGTTTAGGCCGAAAGTTGCTATCTCCTTGGCTCCTAGATTGTGCTGCTGCACGCGCTGAGTTTCTCCAGAATTTTGTGTAACTTGATTTTCCAGCATCTCAGTTCCTTCTTTTACACATAGTATCTCCCTTCTTTGTCCACTATTGTGTGATACAGGAACGAAATAGCAGAAGTTGTGTCCACACATCCCGTAAGGTTAACCGGATTGGTGAAGAAGAAATCAGCAAATGGGACAAGTGGTCCTCGGTTAAATCTGGATCTGGTGTTTCAAAGCCATTTTAACTCAACTACTTCCTGCTTCAAAATCCTTCCCCTTCAGGAAGCTGCAACCCGCACAGATCCGCAGGTGTCTAATGCGCTGCATCTGCGTGGGGAATTTGATTCAGTGTTTTGGAATAAATGATGTTTTGCTGCGAGTGTTCAGGGCTAAGAGTCTTGACCAATTTCTCCCACACTGATTTCACAACAGCAAGAACTCATAATTTGCAATGCTAACACAATAAAAGAGTGACCATGACACGAAAGGGGCGAAGAAGCGCGGGCAGTTCAAACGGAGAAAAGGAAATGGGGAATTATGAAGTTATCTCTTGTAGTAGTGTGAATCGGGGTTAAACATTTCAACTTAGCGAACTGCTGGCAAATAATGTCTCCAATAAAATAGTGGACAGGAGGTGAATGTTCCGTTTGAGATTTGGTTGCATAAAAAGCTAGAGGAAAGGAGAATAATCTGTAACTGCATGGAACAATTCATCTTCCTGGTGAAAGTCGTTTCGATTTCCACTGGGCTCTTCCAGAGCTGAAGATGACTTCAGGGCCGGCCTTAAGCCATTGGACCAATTGCTCCAATTGGCCATGCGCAAGAGTAATCTACTCTCGGCTCGGGTAGTAATTTTCTCTCGGCTCGGGTGGAAGGGGAACGAGGGGGAATGGAAAGAAGGGGGGGAGTGGCAATTCGCCCGCAATACCCGTATGAGTGAGGAGGTGAATTTCTGCCAAAAGGCCATGCGGCCAGGGAAAAAAGTAACAGAAAACGTGCCTTCGGCCTACCTGAAACCACCATTTTGGCCCACAGGGCCATTCCCCCAGAAGCTATTTTTTTTTTCACAATGCCCGTATTAGCAGTGGGAGGAGAATTTCAGCTGAAAAGCGCATCATGCCGGCAGGGAAAAGTCAAAAAAATTATTTTCCTACCTGAACACAACATTTCGGCCCACAAGGCCCCTTAGCCCAGGAAAATCGTCCATTGTACCTGAAGTACCATATTAGGAGGAGAAGCGTCTTCAGGCAAAAGGCCCCCTGCCAGCAGGAAAAAGCCCAAAAAAGTGCCCTTTCGGCCTCCCTCCTGAAACCACTAATTTATGCCACAAGGTCTAGATTCGCATAAACAGTGAATTTTGCCCGGAATGCGCGTAATAAGGCCAGGAGAAGATTTCCGCAAAGGCGGCCATGCAGGCCAGGAAAAGTA
>CM069160.1:31901418-31959182 GCA_035221665.1 Okamejei kenojei
CCATTGACTCTGTGTGTCTACGCGATCTATCCTCCCTGGTTTTATACACCTCCTGTAAGGTCAATACACTCTGGAAGATCAACACACCTCTGGAGTAAGGATAGATGCTACACAGATTTTGTCGGTGTGAGGGACAGTGGAAAATGAGAGGGTAAATGATGAGGGAGGGGTGGGGTGGGAGAAGAATTACGGGTAAATTTGAGTGCACACATTTATGTCATCATCTCCCACCCCTCCTCAGTCACCCTGCTCCTTTCCCCTCTTTACACAACGCGATTTTTTCACCTCCCAATTCCCAAGACCCCCCATTCATCCCATATTTCCCTGTTATCAGGTCCCCTATCACGCCCCATCCCTCTCAACATTCTCCTCCCTCCACCCACAACAGATGCCCATACATTTCATGCTCCTCTCTTCCCCTCAACTGACAACATTTTGTTCTCATTTTCACATCCAATTCTTCTACTTATTCCACCACCAGCTGATCACTCGCCACACCCGTAATCCACCTATCACCTCTTTAAAATAGACGAAAAAAGGTGGAGTAACTCAGGCGGGGACAGGAGCATCTCTGGAGAGAGGGAAAATGGGCGACGTTTCGTGGTCCAGACTCTTTATCGACCCATTATTCTCTCCAGAGATGCTGCCCTGTCTTTTGTCACCGCTGAGTCTATTCCAGCATTATTTTTGTGGGTTATCTTCGGTTGTTTTTAAACCCGTCCTGTAGTTTCCCTTTTTCCCACCTATTAAATACTTGACGGCATCACCCCCCCCCCCCCCCCCACCACACACACACACACACTCGCACACCTCTCTGTTCCGCTTTCTCTCTCCTCCCCCCCTCCCTCCCACATCAGTCTGAAGTGTCGCCTGTCCGTTCCCTCCACAGATGCTGCCCGACCCGCTGAGTTCCACATTTTAACCAATGTGTCCACCCCCGACTCAGCGGACAGCAGCAACGTGCGGGCCACCGGCAGAGCGGCCTCTCGTCTCTGTTGTCCCTGCCAACAGCCGCAGCTGTTCCGCTGCCTTGCAGTCAGGGTCTGGGGGACGCGTCCCGTCACGGTGTCCCCGGTCAGTCTGTACTACGGGCGCGGCTCCAGGCTTGTGGGAAACCCCACACCGAATCAAGCGGCCCGCTGGGCTGGGGTATGAGAGAGGATGCGTCGGCGCAGGCGAGGGGTGGGTAGTGGAAAGTGTAAGGGAGGAAGGAAGACGGGAAGCCGGAGCCCTGGGTAAAGTGAGAGGGGAGGGCATGCATGCGAGAGTGACGGTTGAGACCCGGGGGAGCGGGACTGGTGAGAGGGGCGGAAAAGAGGTACGGGGAGAGGGGCGGGAGAAGCGGGGAGAGGGGTGGTGGAATGACGGGAGAGGTCGGGGAGGGGGACGGGGCGAGAGTAGACGGAGAAGCGCGGAAGGGGCGGGGAGAGGAAGCGGGACGAGGCGGGGAAAGGGAAAGAAAAAAGTAAAAATGGGAATTTAAAAAATTATAAAAAAGAAAGATATCGGGAGAGGAACGGGGAGAGAAGCGGGGAGAGTGGATGGTAGAGGTGGACGGGGAGAGGGATGTGAGAAACGGGGGAGAGGGACGAGAGATGCGGGGAAGGGGCGGGAGAGGGGCGGCGAGCTGAGCGGATGAGTCTGGGGTGGAGGAGATGTGTCAGTGGGGGCAGGGGAGAGAGAGAGAGAGAGAGAGAGAGAGATGGTGGTGAGAAAGTGAGGAGATGACACAAAGCTGGGTGGCAGTGTGAACTGTGAGGAGGATGCCACGAGGATGAAGGGTGACTTGGACAGGTTGGGAGAGTGCACAGATGCATGGCAGATGCAGTTTATTGTCTAGCTGACCCCTCCCTCGTGTGTGATTAGTTGGGAGCGGCCAGGACACTGAACACTCAACACTTGCTGGCAAATGACATTCAATCCCCGAGACGGCAGCGTGCGCAGTGGAAAACACTTTGAACCAGGAAGTGGAGGTTAAAATGGCTGCGAAAGACCAGGTCGAGAGTTTAACCGAGGAGGCAGTTTGTCCCATCTGCCTGGATTTCTTCACCGATCCGGTGGTCTGGAGTGCGGCACTACTTCTGCCGCTCCTGTATCACACAGAGTTGGGACAGGGAGGGGAGAAACTCCTGCCCGGAATGTAGAGAGGAGTTTACAGACCGCACCCTCAGGGTGAGTCGGGCCTTGGCGAGACTGTCTGAGAAAGCTCGAACACTGAGCCTGAATCGGACAGAGAAGGAAAGTAAACTTCACTGCGAGAAACATCAGGAAGATCTGAAGCTGTTCTGTGAAACGGACAAGAAGCTGATCTGTGTGATTTGTGCAGCTGGGCGGGAACACAGAGATCACCGCTTCATGCCGGTAGATGAAGCTGTTGAAATCTACAAGGTAAATGCAACCCGATTCTGATCACATCATTGTGTCATGTTTTGTTTCTATTCTGACATTTTTATTCTCTGATCTGAATCCCAACCCCAGGGTGAGGTGAAATCTACCTTCGAATCTCTAACAGAAAAAGGAATCAGACATCCAGGGAAATGGAGCAGCAACAGAAATTGAGCATTTCTGAAGTTCAGGTCTGTATTGCCGATTTAATGTTCGTGTGTTGATTTCATCCCTGTGGAGTGTGCAATAATTTGTCACCACCACATAGGAATGTTACACAATTTTCAGCTTTAAAACATCAAGCCTGTAAGTTATCCCATCAGATAAAGCACAAAAAGAACTTTCATTTGACACCTAATTCACTTTCATATCTTCAGTATTTAAAAAAGTTATGGTCATTTTCATACTCGGAAATTAACATCTTGTTCCCTATTGCTTTTCAATTCATTTAACACAAAAGCTGTGATCGAGGACAGTCAATGTGCATAAAAGCCGATAACTTTCTTATAAATTAAGAGAACTGAATGAAATGTTCAGTTCTTATAGATTGAAGAATTCTGAAACAAATGATACATCTCACTTGGATTGCCTGAAATTAAAGTATATAATGTTAATTACCTAATTACATATCTAAATCCAAAATTAACCATTGTGACATAAATAGTAATAAACAGCCAGACTGCCTTGAAAATTCAAAAATGTGATATTCTCAAGATCAGAACTTTAATATTATTGTAACATTAAAACGAATAGTCAATACCCCCCAAAGAATTCATATTCATCAGTGTCATCAAAATCAATTAAATGCAATCAAATGCAAACTAGATCTAAACATCTCTCTAAAAATAATTGTTTAAATAGCCAAAGTATCCGAATAACAAACTGATCCCATTCACACAAGAATTCACAATATAACATGATTTTTAAATCTCACTTTGTAATGAAATTCTATGCCAAATGGAAGGAATTGTATGTTTAATTCCCATAAATTTGACTCTGTTGGATATAACACTGCAGCAGACAAGGGGCGTTTTGCACAGTCATTTGTTCAAAATCCAGAAACATCCATTCTCAAGATAATCAAAATCATTATTTTGTGCACACTCATGTCATAAGAACATCTACATTTTCTATATTTAGTGTTATTGTCTATCCATGATCAATTTTTTCATGCTAAATATCTCACTGAAACTTTACTGTGGATGTTTCAGTATTTAGTATGAACATATTGATCCTGGATAGAAAATAACACAAAATATAGATGATTTCGATGTTCTTCTGACATGATTGTGCAAAAAAAGAATTTGATGATCTTGAGAGTAGCTGTTTCTGGATTGTGATTAATCGGCATGTGTTCGCTGCCATGATTTAAGCCCCAATAGGCAGGCAAGACACGACCGATATCGTATCGTATTCTCACAGAGAGTGGTGAGTCTGTGGAATTCTCTACATCAGAGGGCGGTGGAGGCAGGTTCTCTGGATGCTTTCAAGAGAGAGCTAGATAGGGCACTTAAAAATAGCGGAGTCAGGGGATATGGCGAGAAGGCAGGAACGGGGTACTGATTGGGAATGATTAGCCATGATCACATTGAATGGCGGTGCTGGCTCGAAGGGCCAAATGGCCTACTCCTGCACCTATTGTCTATTGTCTATTGTATCGACATACCATTGGTTTTTTTCCCGCACTTGCGAACCTTGTTGTTGAAGGCGTTAGAAGTCACCTTTTTTTAAAAATATATTTTTATTAGAGGTGAGCAATAAATTAGCAAACGCATATTATGGCAGAAATATTTTCTGTACATCAATCATACATTATTAATATTATCAACTGAATTATTCTAATAGTTTTTTTATAGATTAAGAGTAATAAAAAAAGAAAGAGAGAGAGAGAAAAAAAAAAAGAAAAAAAAGAGAAAAAAAATCATAAGGAATGGAATAATATACCATTAATACATCATTGGAGATAAGATCATGGAATATAGAGTATAACTTTTCATCTGATCCTGAGTCCAAGTTTCAGTTAGGCTCCCCTGCTGAACCAATCTACCCTTTTAAGTAATCAATGAAAGAGGACCATATTCTACCAAAGAGTTCTTGTTTGTCCATTAAGGCAAATCTGATTCTTTCCAGGTGTAGGGTCTCCGACATTTCCATAATCCACATTTTAATTGTGGGGGTTATAGAGCCTTTCCAAAATTTTAATATTAATTTCTTCCCGATTATTATACTGTAATCTAGGAAATTTCTTTGGCTTGTTGTAACGGTTAAACTTTGTTCTGATATTCCAAGTATTATTAGTTTTGAGTCTGGATCCAGTTTAGTATTAATAACTTCAGAAGTTATTCTAAAAATCTCAATCCAGAAATTTTTAATTTTTATACAATTTGCAAAAGTATGTGTTAAATTAGCCCCTAGATGCTGACATTTATTGCAGATAGGAGAGACATGTGGAAAGATTCTATTCAGTTTAACTTTTGAGTAATGTAATCTGTGTAATACTTTAAATTGTATTAAAGCATGTCTGGCATTTAACGAGCATTGATGTATATATTGTAAACATTTGTCCCAAATATCTTTCGTTATGGGTTGGCTTAATTCATTTCCCCATGTATGTCTATGTGATTCCATCGATGGTACCTCGCTATCTAACAGGATATTATAAATATAAGTTGTTTGTTTTTCTGTATTAGGATGCTTATTCAAACATTCATCATGGATTTCTGGTTCCCTATTATATAATCTTGTGTATTTGATTTAACATAATCTCTGAGTTGTAGATATCGAAAAAAATTATTTGAGTGTAATCCATAAATCTGCTGTAGCTCCTGAAATAAATAAAAAGTGCCTTTCCTTATAAAGATGTTCCATCTTTTTAATTCCATAGTTTTTCCATTGTGTGAAACCTTTATCCAGCATGGAAGGTTTGAATAAGGGATTGTTTTCAATAGGGAGACAGAGTGGTATATTATCCAATTTTAAAGCCTTTTTTATTTGTTTCCAGATTCGTGTACCACTATGTATTATAGGGTTTTCCCTATAGGTTTTTTTGTGCAATTTTGTCAGTGCAAACATAATTGAACCGATTTCAAAAGGTAAACAGTCCTCCTTTTCCATCCTTAACCAGTGTGGTTGTTGATCCATTTCTTCCAGCCAAACATTCATGTTTTTAATATGGACTGCCCAAAAAATAAAACAGAAAATTTGGTAGAGCTAAACCTCCATTAATCTTTGATTTACATAAATGATTTTACATATTCTATGATTCTTATAATCCCAGATGAAACTTGTAACAGTAGAGTCTACTTTAGTAAAAAAAGATTTTGGAATGTATATCGGGATTGACTGGAATAAGTACAATAATTGCGGCAAAAAGATCATTTTTATAGCATTTATTCTACCGAACATTGAAATGGGAAGTGGGAAGTCACATTTAACTTCAATTCAGTGATGCAATTGACCAGCAACTTTTTTTTTAAAAACGGGAGAGGGGTCGCAGATCGATTTTTCTTCATCAGCTTGAAGTCCAAGCAAATTCCTCTGCAACAACCAATACAAACCTGCATTTTCATCCCCCCCCCCCCCCCCACCACAGAACAACTTCCGGAATCGCACACACAGGCAGTGGACAGCTCTGGAGCACCACTGATGGCAGGGTTTTGTAACAACACTGCATTACAGAGCTCAGTGGTCGAGGGCGAGAACACTTGGTTGAGCAGCCAAGATCTTTACTCCCTGGAGTGTAGCAGTCCGAAGAATGTTCTGTGGCAGGTGTTTAATATCATGAAACAGAATGATACGTTGGATTGTCAGTCTTTTACCCTTAGTAGGGGGGTCGAGAATGTGAGGGTATAGGCTTTAGATGAGAGGGAAAAAAAATTTAAACGAACTTGAAGGACAACTTTGGTAGTGGGTTCATGGAACGAGCTGCCAGATGAGGTTGAGTCAGGTATCGTAACAACATTTAAAAGCTATTCAAACAAATTAGTGGAGAGAACATTTTAGAACTATCTGGGCCAAATGCGGACAAGTGGAAATATTGCAGATGGGGTGACTTGGTCGGTATCTAACACCTCTTTCTGTATGACTCTATGAAGTCTATCATTCTAAGTGGTGATGCAGTCTGCTAGTTCTGGTGACCAGGTTCTGTCCACTGAGGGTTAATGAACACATGAAAAGGAATCGGTTGCAGGGGAATTGTACTGGGGAAATGTGAATGATGTGATTGTATGTTACATTCACCAAATATTTCATAATTATCAAGTTGAGCTGTTGAATTGCCAAGGTATTGAAATGAGCGGATTAAATACATTTAAATGGGATTAGTGTAGATACCCAGCATGTGTTGGGCCGAAGGGCATATTTCTGCACTCCAGAACTCGACATTGATTAGCCAAATGTCACCTTCCATGTCATGAGGAAACACAGCAGAGTGACATAATGTATTGATTCTCATCTTTCATCTGACAGGAACAGTCACACAACCTTCAGTCACAGGTCACATCCCAGTTTGCTGAACTGCACCAGATTCTCACTGAGAAAGAGCAGCGCTTACTCGGAGATATCCGGGAAGAAGAGGCGAAGATTGTAAAAACAATGGAGAAAAATCTTCAAGAGATTCAAGAGAATTTAAATTCCATTCAGGTGGAACTCTCAAAGTTACAGGAACAGATAGACCACAAGGACGGCGTGATGTTTCTGAAGGTGAGGGGTTACACTACAGTTTGGCGAAGTGAAAGTGCACAGTCACAAAGTGGTGGGTTAAATTTCGGAAATAAATGCTGCATTTCCCAGTAATTCAGAACCGTGTCAAAGTTCCATCTCTTCCATCTACTCATACATCCAACAACAATGCCCCAAATTCCAGGAATCCTCATGTATCTATCCGCTACAACTTAAATTTAACTGAAATATTGACTTCAGGCCGTCCGCTGAGTTCCACGTTCTCTTTACTGCAGCACTTGTGGAATTTATTAAAGGCATCATACATTTCAGTTTTGATTTTTAGTCTCCCCACAAGTAGCGATAATATTTCCAACCCCCACCATTTAAATCCGCAGCTGATCCTAAAATATTCAATCCCATTATCACTGACATCTTCTCCAGATTAAATCCCACGACCTGCCCAGTCCTACTCGTAAATTGCATACTCAAAGTTATTTTCATTCACCTTCCTAATGTTTTCCCCTGTGTTCGATGTCTCTGCGACAATATCCACTTTCTATCTGTGTGACAGCGGCAAAGAGTTGGGAAATGGGAATTAACGAAGGATTTTTTGTAGCAATTTGGTGAAATACCCCTCCGTCGGGATCATGACGATCCATCTCAGTCTATTGAGATTTGTGTTTTATTTATTTCAGGAGGAAGCTGGTCGCAAGATCAGGTAGGACATGCTTTTGACTGAAACAATGTTTGTATTTATGGTACAGGGAAAAAAACAGCTCATGCTCAGTTTCTAACCGGCTGTTAAATATTTGCAGGGTTATTGATGAAACCAAAACAATGTTGGTGGTAGATGGCGCGATGCCCATTGGAAAGTTTGATCGCACCTTTTTCTACAACATGGCATTGAGTGAAAAATCTGATATCATCAACCGAGGTAAAACTAATACCTTTTCCATTGTTCTTTTTAAGACATCTTTATGCAATACTCGTATGTGAAGATTAATGGTATTAATGGACTCTGGGGAATCATCATAGAGACAGAGAGCGAAGTTTGATTGCACTTGAACAAATCCTTGTTCCTGGGTGGGAGACAAAAATGCTGGAGAAACTCAGCGGGTGAGGCACTTCAGATTGAAGAAGTGTTTCGACCCGAAACGTTGCCTATTTGATTTGCTCCATAGATGCTGCCTCACGCTCTGAGTTCCTCCAGCATTTTTTCTACCTTCGATTTTCCAGCATCTGCAGTTCATTCTTAAACACTTGTCCCTGGGTCAATTAGTTTGCTGTGCTGGGTGAAATTGCGTAGACTAGACCTGTGTACTTGGTTCTTGGTTCTTGGTTACTTGGTCCTCCAAAATATTCCAACTGGAATTTAAACTGGAGGTGGTGAAGGGAGGAGTCGAGAGTTCAGGTGTATTAGATGAGATCTCAGTGAAATACAAAGTCCTTACAGGGCTCCGTGGGCTGGATGCAGGGAGGTTGTTTCCCCGGTTTGAGGGGTCTGGAGCCAGCGGACACCCTCTCAGAATGTGGGCTGGACCATTTAGAACAGAGACAAGGAGACATTACTGCACGCAGAGACTGGGCAACCTTTGGCATTCCCTGCACCAGTGGCTGTGGATAATCAGTCATTCAGTGCTCTTGGAGCCAGAGAGCCATGGTTGTACATTACAGAGTCAGGCCCTTCGGCCCATCACATGCTTGTCCACCTTTTTTCCCAGACACACTAATTCCATTTGCCCACATTAGAACCATATTATACATAATAATAATAATAATAATAATAATAATAATAATAATAAACTTTATTTTGGACTCAAGTTCCAGACAAGGGACAACATTATATAAAAATCCATTGAATATAAAAACACCATAACATATATATAAAAAGAAAGATCAGTGTCCTACAACGAGACAATGATACCAGTGTCTCCACAACTGGGATTCGTGATGTATAGTGCTGAACCTTATGTTTGGCAAGGCCACAATAATTACATATTTAGAGTCATTTCTCCTGCCAACGAATTTATACATATGATTTCTTAGGATAGATTTTAAGTAATGACTTCTGCAGCCACAAAAATGTTACTAGCACTATACCATCTAGGTTTCCTCAGCAGTGTTCTCATCGCATTATTATAGGCCACCTTTAGTCACTGCAAAGTAGTATTTCCATAGTTCGACCACAGGTGCGCAGTGTAGAGTGGTGTGCAATATGCTCTAAACAGCGACATCTTCACCACATCTGTACATGCACCAAACTTACGCAAGAGAATATTCGCCTGTACATACAGCATACGTCGCTGCCCATAAATATTCTCATTATCTGTCATTTGTTCTGTAATAAAATGCCCAAGATATTTTACCGTATTACAGACAGTAAGATTATTCTCAGACAATTTAAAATCAGGAAATTTTAGACATTTATCCTCTTTGGTTCTACAGATCATAACAGCACCCTTACAAGCATTATGAATAATATCATTAAATATCATAATATTTAATATTCAACACATCGTCTGTTAAATCGCAATACCTCTTAAATGCAGTAATTACATTTGATTCCACCACCTCCTCTGGCAAAATATACCAGGTATTAAATGCTTTGTGTGAAGAAAACTACGTCCTCCAGTATTGATATCCCTGCATGACAATAGGTTTTCGATGATCTCGCCAATATCCTGCTGCAGACTTTGACAGATTTCCTTGCTATCCACAACATTGCCCGTTCTCTGCAAACTTTGTAGTCACACCTCCTACATTCACGTCCAAGCCATGAAAACAGAAAATAAACAAAAAAAAGGTTGCAGCACCGATCTCTGCTGCACTCCACCAGTCACATACCTCCAGGCAGAAAAATTATACTTCTACCGTTACCTTCTACATCCAACCACCAAGCCAATTGTGGGTCCAATTTACCGTCTTGGATCGCACCTGCCTTTGCTTCCTGGACCAGCCTTACATGCAAAACATTGTCAAGCTCCTCAGTGAAGTTCATATATTGCTTCACCATGATATCAGAGTGTTCTTGGTTGAACATGCACATCAAATCCACCCTCCACTAAAGAAAGCAAGTAAACAGTAGCAGACTGCCTCGCCCGTCAAGTCCACTCCCGTTCAGTATGATCACGGCAACACTGTCTCCTCATCTTCCAATCTGCCTCTCCCTCGCCATCTACTGGCAAGATATTTGAATATCTGCCTGAAGAATGGTCTGCTGAAGAATTATAAAAGATGAAATAGTGGCACATTTGGATAGCAGTAACAGGATCGGTCCGAGTCAGCGTGGATTTACGAAGGGGAAATCATGCTTGACTAATCTTCTGGAATTTTTTGAGGATGTAACTGGGAAAATGGACAAGGGGGAGCCAGTGGATGTAGGAACAAAGAGGTGCTTCTGCAGTTGTACAGGGCCCTAGTGAGAACACACCTGGAGTATTGTGTGCAGTTTTGGCCCCCTAATTTGAGGAAGGATATTCTTGCTATTGAGGGAGTGCAGCGTAGGTTCACCAGGTTAATTCCCAGGATGGCGGAACTGTGATATGTTGACAGAATGGAGCGGCTGGACCAGAGCTTTTTATACTCTGGAATTTATAAGAATGAAAAGGGATCTTATTGAAATATAAGATTATTAAGGGATTGGACAAGCTGGATGCAGGAAACATGTTCCCGATGTTTGGGGCATCCAGAACCAGGGGCCATAATTTAGAACGGAGATGAGGAAATCGTTTTCACCCAGAGAGTTGTGAATCTATGGAATTTTCTGTCTCAGAAGGCAGTGCAGGCCAATTCTCTCGATGCTTACAAGATAGAGTTAGAGAGAGCTCCTAAAGATAGCAGAGTCAGAGGATATGTTGAGAAGGCAGGAACGGGGTACTGAATGTGGATTATCAGCCATGATCACAATGAATGGAGGTGCTGGCTCGAAGGGCCGAATGGCCTACTCCTGCACCTATTGGCTATTGTCTATTGTCTCTCGTCCACCCTCCTCCACCTCACGAAATTCCCCTCTCAATCTCTGGATTAAAAACTCCGGGAGAGATGTCTGTTGTCCACCCGATGTTGTTGTGGGTGAACCCCGGGCAAGGTGTCAGTTGTCCGCCCGCCTGTGCCCGAGTCTCCCCCCGACCCCCGGGGACTCTCTGATTCTCTGCTTCTCCCCCCAGTCTCCGTCACCCTGGATGTGGAAACAGCGCATGCGCTGCTCGAGGTGTCTGAGGATCGGAAGAGGGTGAGACTGACCGGACCGAGAGGAGTCTCCCTGACACCGGGAAGAGGTTTACAGACAGTCTGTGTGTGCTGGGATCGGAGGGATTCACATCGGGGAGACATTACTGGGAGGTGGAGGTGGCGGGGAGTCGGTACTGGAGTCTGGGAGTCGCCGCAGAGTCTGTGGAGAGGAAGGGATGGGTCACACTGACCCCGGAGACTGGAGTCTGGAGCATCTGGCGGCGGGATGACGGTTTGAAGCATTCACCTCCCCTCCATCCCCTCTCCCCGCCCGTCCCATCCCCGGGAGGGTGGGAGTTTATCTCAGTTACGAGTCCGGGACAGTTTCATTTTACGACGCGGACACCAAGTCCCATCTCCACACCTTCACTGGGAATAAATTCACGGAGAAACTTTATCCTTTCTTCGAGACTTGGGATGGAAACTGGCTGCGAATCTGCTCCGGTTCCGCTCCGGGTGTGTAAAGGGGTCGGGTCCCGGGACCGGCGTCTGGAGCGGGGCTCAGGGGCTGTGGGGCAGAAACCCGGTGGACAACAGGTCGGCGCTGAACGGCTCCCATTTAATCCCCAAATTCCGCGTCGTGAAACCCCAGTGATCGCGGAAATAAAACCAGGGGGAATGTAAATGTGGGAATAGTGAAATAAACAGTGAACTATGTATCTCTGGGTCTCTCATTTCTCCTTTCCTCCTGTTTCTCTCTCTGTCTGCCCCTTGTCTGGATCCGAGATTCCATGTCTCCATTCCTCTCTCTAGATTTACGAGGACGTTGCCAAAACTAGAGCCACTGAGCAGTAGAGAGGGTACACAAAAGGCTGGAGAAACTCAGCGGGTGCAGCAGCATCTAAGGAGCGAAGGAGATAGGCGACGTTTCGGGTCGAGACCCTTCTTCAGATAGAGGTTGAGTAGGTTGGGACTCTATTCCTTGGAACGCAGGAGGAAGAGGGGTGATCTTATTGATGTGTATAAAATCATGAGAGGAATAGATCGGGCAGATGCACAGTCTGTTGCCCACAGTAGGCGAATCGAGGGCCAGAGGGCAAAGGTTTAAGATGAAGGGGGAAGGAGTTAATATGAATTTTCACACAAAAGGTGGTGGGTGTATGGAACAAGCTGTCAGAGGAGGTAGTTGAGGCAGAGACTATCCCAATGATTAGACTGGTACATAGATAGACAATAGACAATAGAGAATAGATAATAGGGGTAGGGGTAGGCTATTCGGCCTTTCGAGCCAGCACTGCCATTCAATGTGATCATGACTGATCATCCACAATCAGTACCCCGTTCCTGCCTACTCCCCATATCCCCTGACTCCACTATCTTTAAGAGCCCTATCTAGCTCTCTCTTGAAAGTATCCGGAAAACCGGCCTCCACCGCCCTCTGAGGCAGAGAATTCCACTGACTCACAACTCCCTGTGTGAAAAGGTTTTTCCTCATCTCCGTTCTAAATGGCTTACTCCTTATTCTAAACTGTGGCTCCTGCTTCAGGACTCCCACATCATGGGGAACAAGTTTCCTGCCTCTGGCGTGTCCAAACTCTGAATAATCTCATATGTTTCAATAAGATTCCCTCTCATCCTTCTAAATTCTAGAGTATACAAGCCCAGCCGCTCCATTCTCTCAGCATATGACAGTCCCGCCATCCCAGGAATTAACCTTGTGAACCTACGCTGCACTCCCTCAATAGCAAGAATGTCCTTCCTCAAATTATTCAAGTCAGGTTTATTCGTCATATACACATACGAGATGTGCAGCGAAATGAAAAGTGTCTATGCTTGCAGATTGTGCAAAACAACTACAAAACAGAATGGAACAGAATCACATATTCACATATTACATATTTGTGGGAGGAAAAAAAAGAAAAAAACAGCAATTTTAAAAAGACACCACACAACAGTAAATTGATCAGTAAAGTTAGACCCTGGTGAGATGGGAGTTTACAGTCCTAATGGCCTCTGGGAAGAAACTCCTTCTCATCCTCTCCATTTTCACAACATGGCAACGGAGGTGTTTGCCTGACCGTAGCAGCTGGAACAGTCCGTAGCTGGGGTGGAAGGGGTCTCCCATGATCTTGTTGCCAATTAGGGGACCAAAGCTGCACACAATACTCCAGCTGTTGTTTCATTAGGGCACGTTTGGAGGGATATGGACTAGGTGGGACGACTACGGCTGGGACATGTTGGCCAGTGTGGGCAAGTTGAGCCGAATGGTATGTTTCCGCGTTGTATCACTATGACTTCAAGATTCTATGAATTTCAGCCCCAGAACAGGAAAGTCTGAGTGGTAACTCAAGCCAACTTTATTGTCATCTGCACCAGTGGGCGAAGTTCAGGACAATGAAAATCTCGCTTGCAGTAGATTCACGGGCAACAGAGACACAAAGCCATACACGAAAACATCAATTATATTCCAGTTACACAAGTCAATGAAAATAAAAATGATTGTGCACGAACAAAACACTAGTGCAAAACACGATTAGAAAATAAATCTATCGTGGTGCAAGAGGGGTTCCGTGGTGTTCCATAGCTGAGGTATAGGTAGGGTTGAGGGGAGACACAAAATGCTGGAGTAACTCAGCGAGACAGGCAGCATCTATGGAGAGAAGGAATGGGTGACGTTTCGGGTCGAGACCCTTCTCCAGACTGATGTCAGGGCGGGACAAAGAAAGACGTAGACGGAGGCAGTAAGGCGAGTGGGGCAACTGGCCAGCAGTGGAAAAGACTACAAAGAGTTATGACCATTGCCCAGTCCATCACTGGCTCTGACCCCCCCCCCCCCCCCCCCCCACCTTCAAAGGGATTTTTCGCAGTCTCTGCCTCAAAAAGGCTGCCAACATCATCAAAGACCCACACCATCCTGGCCACACACTCATCTCACCACTGCCATCATGGTAGAAGGCACAGGAGCCTGAAAACTGTAATGTCCAGGTTCAGGAACAGCTGCTTCCCTACAGCCATCAGGCTATTAAACACAACGACAAACAAACTATGAATTATAACAGCCTATTGCACTTTATCTGGTTATTTATTGTGTATATATGGTCCATGGTGTATAGACACACTGAACTTTTATCTCCTGTTCTGTATTATGTTTACATATTGTGTTGTGCTGCAGCAAGCAAGAATGTCATTGTCCTATCTGGGGCACATGACAATAAAACTCTCTTGACTTGACTTGACTTGACACACTCATTTCACTACTGCCATCGGGCTATTAAACACGGCAACAAATAAGCTCTGAACTACAATAGACTATTACTATTATCATTGCACTATTATTGCTTGTTTTTCAGTATGTGCACATGTGTATATATATATGCACCAGACTATTTTTTCTCATTTATGTATTATGTTTACATATTCTGTTGTGCTGCAGCAAGTAAGAATTTTATTTTTCTATCTGAGAAATATGACAATAAAACACTCTTGATTCTTGACTCTTCAGTTGTAAATATGAGGTGCTGTTCCTGTAATTTGCGCTGGGCCTCACTCTGACAATGGAGGACAGAAAGGTCAGATTGGGAATGGGAGGGGGATTGAAGTGCTGATCAACCGTGAGATCAGGTTGGTTAAGACGGACTGAATGAGGTGTTGAACAAAACAATCGTCGAGCCTGCGCTTGGTCTCTCCGATGTAGAGATGTTGACACCTGGATGGCGGATGCAGTAGATGAGGTTGGAGGAGGTGCAGGTGAACCTCTGCCCCACGTGCACCTCCTCCAACAATAGACAATATGTGCAGGAGTAGGCCATTCGGCAGTGCCGGACTTACCAATAGACTTGGCAGGCTGAAGCCCAGGGCCTCAAAATCTTGGGAGCCTCCGGCCAAGGTGTATAATATCTTTGACATTGTCATAGGCCTTTCCTACATATACTGTCGCAGCGCACTGTAGTCTCTAAACAACCCTTCAGTAATTTTCCTTGCCCTCCATTTCACAATAATACTGTTTTAAGCCGAGAACTCGACACTAGCACTGGCAATAAATATATTGTTTTAAAGCGCAGCTTTCCAGCCCCTTATCTCGTTGGCCATGATTGGCTGCACATCGGTGTTAATCTGGTGGCACACCGGGGTCCGGCAAACTTTCCACACGTGCTCCAGTAAGCAGCGATGGCGGGACAGCCAGGGAACATCTTTGGATACTTGCGGGCTTCAAAAGTCAAAACTCAGCGGTAAGTAGGAAGTGCAAAGATATTTGAACTAGGAAGTTGGCAAGGAGCAATACTAGGGGTAGAGCTGATAATCGTTGCTGGAAACCTACTGTGTCGTGCAGTGACTGCCACTGTCAGGTTAGTAATAAAGCGAGGGCAAACATTAACTTCAATGTGGGGATTGGGAGGGGCCTCACATGTGGAATAGCCTAGGGCCTCCCTTCACCTAAATCCGGCAGTGCCATTCGGCCCTTCGAGCCAGCACCGCCATTCAATATGATCATGGCTGATCATCCCCAATCAGTACCCCGTTCATGCCTTCTACCCATATCCCCTGACTCCACGATCTTAAAGAGCCCTATCTAGCTCTCTCTTGAAAGTATGCAGAGAACCGTCTTCCACCGCCCTCCGAGGCAAAGAATTCCACAGACTAACAACTCTCTGTGAGAAAAAGTATTTCCTCATCTCCGTTCAAAATGCATTACCCCTTATTCATAAGCTGTGGTCCCTGGTTCTGGACACCCCCACATTGGGAACATGTTTCTTGCCTCTAGCATGTCCAAACCCTGAATAATCTGATATGTTTCAATAAGATCCCCTCTCATCCTTCTAAACTCCCGAGTATACAAGCCCAGCCGTTCCATTCTCTCAGCATATGACAATCGCGCCATCCCGGGAATTAACCTTGTAAACCTACGCTGCACTCCCTCAATAGCAAGAATGTCCTTCCTCAAATTAGGGGACCAAACCTGCACACAATATGATGTCTGAAGAAGGGTTTCGGCCGAAACGTTGCCCATCTCCCTCGCTCCATAGATGCTGTTGCACCCGCTGAGTTTCTCCAGCATTTTGTGTACCCTGCACACAATACTCCTGGTGTGGTCTCACTAGGGCCCTATAGAACCTGCAGAAGGACTCTTTACTCCTATACTCACATCCTCTTACTATAAAGGTCAACATGCCATTGGCTTTCTTCACTGCCTGCTGTACCTGCATGCTTACTTTCATTGACTGATGAAGAAGGACCTCCCAGATCCCGTTGTACTCCCCCTTTTCCCACTTGACACCATTTAGATAGTAATCTGCCTTCCTGTTTTTGCTCGTGAAGTGGATAACCTCATCAACTCCAGAGATGGGAGAGTTGCCTCAACCGCTCAGTTACTCCAGCATTTTGTGTCTACCTTTGGTGGTCGTCCTTGATGATAGATGCCGCCTTGAGGCAGCGCCTGGCCTGGGATGTCAGGACTTTCATATGAGGAAAGACTGGATAGACTCGGCTTGTACTCACTAGAATTTAGAAGATTGAGGGGGGATCTTATAGAAACGTACAAGAATCTTAAAGGGTTGGACAGGATAGATGCAGGAGGTTTGTTCCCGATGTTGGGGAGGTCCAGAACAAGGGGGTCACAGTTTAAGGATAAGGGGGAATTCCTTTAGGACTGAGATGAGGAAAGCATTTTTCACACAGAGAGTGGTGAGTCTCTGGAATTCTCTGCCACAGAAGGTAGTTGAGGCCAGTTCATTGGCTATATGTTAGATGTGGCCCTTGTGGCTAAAGGGATCAGGGGGTATGGAGAGAAGGCAGGTACAGGATACTGATTTGAATGATCAGCCATGATCATATTGAATGGCGGTGCAGGCTCGAAGGGCCGAATGGCCTACTCCTGCACCTATTTTTCTATGTTTCTATGTTTCTATGTGTAGGTGCTTTCGATGGTGGGGGTGGCTGTGGCCGTGATGGACCGGGCTGAGTCCACCACTCTCCGCAGCCTTGGATAGAGAAGATGTTGGAGGTGGTGCAGGAAAACAACTGCCTCACCTGAAACCTCACTGCACACCTCCACCAACTAACACACGTTGCCAATCCCGATTTCTACCGGCCGGTGCTGCCGTCGAGCCGTGGAAAATTATCCGCAGGCGGCTGCTGGGGTCACGAAGTCGCAGTCCCGTTCTCCGTCGGCTGGTGGCGGTGTTGGACCGCATCTGAAGAAGGGCGCAGCGGTGGAGTTGCTGCCTTGCGGCGCCAGAGACACGAGTTCGATCCCGAGGACGGACGCCGTCTGCACGGAGTTAGCATGTTTTCTTCCCATGACCCCGTGGGCTTTCTCCGGGTTCTCCGGTTTTCTCCCACTCTCCAAAGACGTATAGGTTTGTAGGGTAATTGGCTTTGTTAAAAGATTGTAAATTGTCCCCAATGTGCAGGATAGTGCTAGTGTACGGGATCGCTGGTCGGCGTGGACTCGGCGGGCAAACAGGGCCTGTTTCCGCGCTATATCTCTAAGCACCAAACCAAACTGGAACAGCCATGAACCACTTCCTCTCCCAGCTTCCTTCCTCTCACCCCCCCCCCCCCCCCCCCCCCCCCAGTCTCTGCCCCTGGGCTCAATTTAGGTCTATACGACCAACCTCAAGATGAATCACTTATGAGGAAAAATAGACACGTAAGATACTTTTATTAACGGTCTGATAATAATTATATATATAGAATAAATAACAATATAATCGCAACAATTAATAAATACATTCAACTGATAATTTAAATCAATATGATACATCAAGATACAGATTTTGATATCTTTAGACATCTATAAAACAGATGCGACGTTTTTCCTGCATAAATTCTATACTCTGGCAATTGCCACAGTTGACATGTAACAGAGGGGTGCTCTGGGTTGAGGTTCTCACTGGGTGAGATGGGACATGTTCTCTCCAGGGTCATTGCCTGAAGATTGATGATGAACATCTCGGGTGCCTACGAGAAGATGTTGGCTCCATTGGAGTCGACGGAATTTAGGAAGCACTCTGGACATTCCAGAAGGATGGATAGAAGCAGCTGCCATACCATTCAGGAAAAAAACCCATTCATAGAATGTAGACAAAATTACTAAATGCTGCCTATTTTTTGAGTGGGGAGGTGACTCATATCGTTCACAGATATTTTTAGTCGGCTGGGTGGCAACTGGTCACAATGTAGAAAAGTTGCAACTTCCCCCAAAACATGACCAAATTAGCGATTTGGAAAGCAAGTCGACTGTAGCGCGTTTGACTGGGTCCGCTCACCAACCAGGAAGCTCAGGGCCTTAGCAGGCACTTGGCCATTGAGGGACCCATAGAGGTCCAACATAGAGACTGAGCCTGGAGAATGTCCCGACCCAAAACGTGGCCTATCCATGTCCTCCAGAGATGCTGCCTGCCCTGCTGAGTTACTCCAGCACTTTGTGTTTTACAGAGAGAGACAATGTATTGTTCAGTCTCCTCAAGGATCAATAACTGGTCATAAAGCTAAACAGTCTGAATATCAGACCTGTGACTTTGCTTATTAGATATTAGAATTGGGGTGGGAGATTGCAACCTTCACGTGGTCCGCCCTGTTTCAACGAATGCAATCAACATGGCGTGCACAATCTAATAAGATCAAATAGAACAAGTTATACGACAACTTTAGGCTGTGCACGCCATACGCAAGAAGAAGATATTAGAATTATCTGCTTAATCCCCCAAAGAGTACCTGTTACAATAAGAAAAAAAAAACAAATTTAACACTAAATAAATATTTTTCCATTAAACAGAAAAACCTTGCTTATATTGAATTCAATCCAAGCATTGAATGCTCAAAAAGCTACTGTATAGGACAATGTGCCCCATTGTGTGTCTGACAATAGATAATAGACAATAGACAATAGGTGCAGGAGTAGGTCTTTCGGCCCTTCGAGCCAACACCGCCATTCATTATGTGGCCTTTCAGTCGAAAGATCGCACCTGGTTGCTCTTTGCTGGGTTCCTCACAAAGCGAATATGCCAAAGAAGGTTTTCCCATGAGCAATGTCCACAAAGTTCACCACCCTCTCAGTAACCCTGGAGTAGATCTGGTCCCCCTCCTGGAAGTGGAAGATGGCTCCCTGGTAGGATGTCTTGTACCAAGGTTCGCCGTGAGGACCGTAGTGGCAGACGGACTTGATGGCCTTCAGGAGCAGGTTCTCAACTGGGTAGCTGGCTGAGAGCGAGGAGATGTTGTGGCTCAGGTAGGTGGCTTTCTCATGGCAGCTACTGCCATGAAAGACCACCTGGGTGTAAACAAAGTACTGCCCGGCGGTCCTGATCACCAGCCCGTTGTTCTCGAAATCGACTCCTTCTGTTAGTGTGGAGTCCGTCTCATCCTGCCAGACCACCTCTTTTCCTTCAATGATACCTGATGCTGTGAGAGAGGGAGAGGCACCGTGAGCATGGATGAATGAATGGATGGATGAATGAATGAATGTGTGAATGAATGAGTGAATGAATGAATGAATGAATGAATGAGTGAATGAATGAATGAATGAATGAATGAATGAATGAATGAATGAATGAATGAGTGAATGAATGAGTGAATGAATGAGTGAATGAGTGAATGAATGAGTGAATGAATGAATGAATGAATGAGTGAATGAATGAATGAATGAATGAATGAATGAATGTGAATGAATGAGTGAATGAATGAGTGAATGAATGAGTGAATGAATGAGTGAATGAATGAGTGATGAATGATTGAGTGAATGAATGAGTGAATGAGTGAATGAATGAGTGAATGAATGGATGGATGAATGAGTGAATTAAATAATGCGTGAATGAAATATTGAATGAGTGAAAGAATGAATGAGTGAGTGAATGAGTGAATGAATGAGTGAATGAATGAATGAGTGAGTGAATGAATGAATGAATGAATGAGTGAATGAATGAATGAATGAGTGAATGATTGATTGAATGAGTGAATGAGTGAATGAAGGAATGAAGGAGTGAAGGAATGAATGTGTGAATGAATGAATGAATTATTGTATCAATGACTACTTTATGGTAACGTGCGCAAAGTCAAGTGAAACTCTATGCTTTCATACCAAAGGTATGCAATAGTCGTCACATAAAGGACGCCGAAAAATTTAACCATGCAGGGTCCTCCATTGTGCTTCCAACCGCCCCCCCCCCCCCACCCCTCACGATGGTCCCCTGACCCCGAGTCCTCCTATGCCCCCCCCCCCCCCCCCCCCCCCCCCACTGCCGCCGCTGTCCGCTGCCTCTCACCTGTGACATGCGCTGCTATGTTCGACCTCTTCACATTTCCCACTTCCTTCACGATCCGTTCGAGATCTGGACGGGAAGAAAGCAGGAGCATTAGTTGAGATGTCGCCTTGGTCCGATAATTGACGAAACGTAAGTGTGTGTGTGTGTGTGTGTGTGTGGGGGGGGGGGGGGGGGGGGGGGTGGTAAGAGAGAAGCGAAAATAGAGAGGGTGGGAGAAGATAGACAACAAAAACTGGAGTAACTCCGCGGGACAAGCAGCATCTCAGGAGAGAAGGAATGGGAGACGTTTCGGGTCGAGACCATTCTTCAGACAAGGAAGGAGTGAGAATAGACAATAGACAATAGACAATAGACAATAGGTGCAGGAGTAGGCCATTTGGCCCTTCAGGCCAGCACCGCTGATCATCCACAAGCAGGACCCCGTTCCGACCTTCTCCCCATATCCCCTGACTCTTTAAGAGCGCCATCTAGCTCTCTCTTTAAAGTATCCAGAGAACCGGCCACCACCGCTCCACTGATCAAGAATCTATCTATCTCTGCCTTAAAAACGAGGCAGAGAATTCCACAGTCTCACAACTGTCTGTGTGAAAAAGTGTTTTCTCATCTCCGTTCGAAATGGCTTAGCCCTTATTCTTAAAGGGCAAATGGGGCTGGAGTCATAATGGAATGGACAGGGCAGGAAAGAGAGAGACCATATAACCATATAACAATTACAGCATGGAAACAGGCCATCTCGGCCCTTCTAGTCCGTGCCGAACACCTATTCTCCCCTAGTCCCATCTACGTGCACTCAGACCATAACCCTCCATTCCTTTCCCGTCCACATACCTATCCAATGTATTTTAAATGATTAAATCGAACCTGCCTCCACCACTTCCACTGGAAGCTCATTCCACACATCTACCACTCTCTGAGTAAAGAAGTTCCCCCTCATGTTACCCCTAAACTTCTGTCCCTTAATTCTCAAATCATGTCCTCTTGTTTGAATCTTCCCTACTCTCAATGGAAAAAGCTTATCCACGTCACTCTGTCTAACCCTCTTATCATTTTAAAGATCTCTATCAAGTCCCCCATTAACCTTCTGCGCTCCAAAGAATAAAGACCTAACCTGTTCAACCTTTCATTGTAACTTAGTTGCTGAAACCCAGGCAACATTCTAGTAAAGAGACAGCGAAAGAAAGGACGCAAACGACAGTCGGAGGCGGGAGAGTGAGGAGGAAGTGGTGCCGGTGGAGGGGTAGACAGCGCTGGAGGAGGGGAGACTCTCTGTGTAAGGTACACTCACCGTTATTTGTCTGGAAGCTTGCAGCTGCGATCTCCGAGCTCTGCGCCGCGTCCTGTGGTAAACGAGACAGTGTTAAAATACGTAATTTTGCCCAGATCGACCCCCTACCCCTTCTAGCCCGGTTCTGCAGGACACAAGCCGTGCCGGGACAGGGCCAACCCGCGACTAACAGCTGGTCTTCAACGTGACACACGTTAACAAGAAGCCTCGAAAGCATTTGATCCATGTCCCCTCCAAGGTTAACGGATTCTAAATACAAGCTGATAGAATTCTCTACTCTGAGGGGGAAAATAAATTGTATAGTCCAATTTTTCACAAGCCATTTAACCCACAAACCTGTACGTCTTTGTAGTGCGGGATACAACTATATTTCAGAGCCTTCTTATTCAGACAAGGCTTAAGATAAAAGGGAGGCGGTGGGGGGGGGGGGGGGGGGGGGGGGGGTTTAAGAGGGACCTCAGGAGCAGTTATTTTCACTATGAGGTTATCTGGAACGAGCTGCCAGAGGAAGCTATACAAGTTGATACATTCAATTTTAGTTTAGTTTAGAGATACAGCGCGAAAAAAGGCCCTTCGGCCCACCGGGTCCGCGCAGACCAGCGATCCCCGCACATAAACACTACACTCACTGGGGACAATTTTTACATTTACACCAAGCCGATTAACCTACAAACCTGTACGTGTTTGGAGTGTGGGAGGAAACCGAAGATCTCGGAGGTCACGGGGAGGACGTTCAGACTCCGTACAGACAGCGCCCGTAGTCGGGATCGAACCCGGGTCTCCGGCGCTGCATTCGCTGTAAGGCAGCAACTCTGCCGCTGCGCCACCGTGACCGCCCGAGGGTTGGGATTTTAATCTTTTAAAATACATTCATGCATATGGATAGGAAAGGTTTAGACAACTATGGGCCGAATGGGATTAGCCCATATGCCAACTTGGTCGGCATGGACAAGGCGGGCCGAAGGGCCAGATTTAATGTCATCGGAGCAGGATTGGGCCGTTTGGCCCGCCTCCGCCGTTCAATCTTTCTTTCCCACGAAAGGTTCTGAGGCAGAGAATTCCACAGACTCACATCTATCTGATCTATCTTTCCCACGTAACCCCATTCTCCTGCCTTCTCCCCATAACAGTAGACAACAGACAATAGATGCAGGAGTAGGCCATTCGGCCCTTCAAGCCAGCATCGCCATTCAATGTGACCATGGCTGATCATCCCCATTCAGTACCCCGTTCCTGCCTTCTCCCCATATCCTATGGCTCCGTTATGTTTAAGAGCCCTATCTAGCTCTCTCTTAAATGTTTCCAGAGAACCGCTCTCTGAGGCAGAGAATTTCACAGACTCACAAGTCTCTGTGTGAAAAGTTCCTGACAGAATCTATTACTCCTCGCTTTAAAAATATCCATTCACTTGGGCTCCACTAGCCTCTGACGAAAGAAATTCCTCTTCATCTCCTTCGTAAAACGACGCTCTATTTTTTCTGGGGCTGTGCCCTCTGGTCCTAGACTCTCTCGCTAGCAGAGTCAAAGAACTGCAGATGCTGGTTTACAAAGACAGACACAAAGTGCCGGGTAACTCAGCGGGTCGAGGAAGCATCTCTGATAGCCTATATTTCTGGTGGGGACCCTTCTTCAAGTACCGCAGCGGTAGAGTTGCCGCCTCGCATCGCCAGAGACCCGGGTTCGATCCCGACCACGGGTGCTTGTCTGTACGGAGTTTGCACGTTCTCCCCGTGACCCGCGTGGGTTTTCTACGGTTGCTCCGGTTCCCTCCCACACTCCAAAGACGTACGGGTTTCTAGGTCAAATGGTTCCGGTAACATTGTAAATTGTGCCCCGAGGTGTGTGTAGGGATCGCTGGTCGGCACGGACTCGCTGGGCCGAAGGGCCTGTTTCCGTGCTGTATCTCTAAGCAAAGCTATGATTGGTATGGGGGGGGGGGGGGGGGGGGGGGGTGGGGGCGAGAGTAGTGGGCGAACAATGACTCCAACACTGTCACTTACCCCGTCTGTTGGGACTGCCTTCATCTGATGGAGTACCGTGTAGGTCGTGAGGGCCACCAAGGCGAGGAGCGCCAGCGCGCAGAGAGCCTGCCAGAAGCAGCCTCTGCCCCTTGGTTCTCTGACCACCACCACAGTCCCCTTCTCCGCGTCAAGCGACATCTTGCCTTGCTCCATGCTCGTTCTGTAGGAACTTCTCCCTCATCGCCTCTGTCTCTCGAGTCCGTGTGTGAGTTTGTGTGTGTTCGGTCACAGCAGATTCACTTTTTATATACGCTGGGATTAGGAAAGAAAAAAAGATATACTGGGAGGCGTGATGTAATCGGAAAGGGAAGCTCTTTGAGGAATGGAAATTAGAGACAGAGACAGAGAGTGTCCATGTTACTCTCGGCCCGCCCACAAGTTTCCTCTCTGCCCTCCACTGAACAGTTTCACGGCGTCCCATCGTCACGAGGTTAGTTTAATTTAGTTTAGAGATACAGCGCGGAAACAGGCCCTTCAGCCCACCGAGTCCGCGCGGCCCAGCGATCCCCGCACACTTGCAATATCACTAGACAATAGACAATAGGTGCAAGAGTAGGCCATTTGGCCCCTCGAGCCTGCACCGCCATTCAATGTGAACATGGCTGATCATCCGCAATCAGTACCCCATTCCTGCCTTCTCCCCATATCCCTTGACTATTTTTAAGCGTCCTATCTAGCTGTCTCTTGAAAGCATCCAGAGAACCTGCCTTCACCGCCCTCTGAGGCAGAGCATTCCACAGACTCACCACTCTCTGTGAGAAAAAGTGTTTCATTGTCTCTGTTCTAAATGCTTACTCCTTATTCTTAAACTGTGGCCCCTGGTTCTGGAGTCCCCGAACAAGGGGAACATGTTTCCTGCCTCCCCGCACATCAATAGCAAGAATGTCCTTCCTCAAATTAGGGGACCAAAACTGCACACAATACTCCAGGTATGGTCTCACTAGGGTTCTATACAAGTGCAGAAGGACCGCTTTGCTCGTATAATCGATTCCTCTTGTTATAAAGGCCAACATGCCATTCGTTTTCTTCACTGCCTGCTTTACCTGCATGCTTATTTTCATAGACTGGTGTACAAGGACCCCCAGATCCCGTTGTATTTCCCCTTTTCCCAACTTGACAATATTTAGATAGTAATTTGCCTTCCTGTTTTGGATATCAAAGTGGATAACCTCACATTTATCCACATTAAACTTCATCTGCCATGCATCTGCCCACCCCCCTAACCTGTACAAGTCACCCTGCATTCTCATAGCACCCTCCTCATAGTCCACACTGCCACCCAGCTTTGTATCATCTGCAAATTTGCTAATGTTACTTTGAATCCCTTCATCCAAAGCAGTGATGTAGATTTTAAATAGCTGTGGTCCCAGCACCGAGCGTCGCGGTACCTCACTAGGCATTGCCTGCCGTTCTGAAGGGGACCCGTTAATCCCTACTCTTTGTTTCCTGTCTGCCAACCAATTTTCTATCCATGTCAACACTCTACCCCCAATACCATGTGCCCTAATTTTGCCCACTAATCTCCTATGTGGGACTTTATCAAATGCTTTCTGAAAGTCCAGGTGCACTACACCCATTGGCTCTCCCTCGTCCATTTTCCTGGTTACATGCTGAAATTCCGGAAGATTAGTCAAAAATGATTTCCACTTAGTAAACCCATGCTGACTCGGACCGATCCTGTTACTGCTATCCAAATGTGCCGCTATTTCATCTTTTATAATTGACAGCATCTTCCCCACCACCGATGTCAGGCTAATTGGTCTATAATTCTCACTGCCGCCTTTCTAAAAAAGTGGGATAACATTAGCTACCCTCCAATCCACTGGAACTGATCCTGAATATAGAGAACATTGGAAAATTATCACCAATCCGACCACGATTTCGAGAGCCACTTCCTCAAGTACCCTGGGATAGCAGTAAAATGTTTAGTATATTTGGATAGCAATAAAATGATTAGTCCAAGTCAGCATGGATTTATGAAAGGAACATCATGTTTGACTTAACTTCTGGAATGTTTTGAGTAAAATGGATGAAGGGGAGCCAGTGGATATAGTGTATCTAGACTTTCAGAAAGCCTTTGATAAGGTCCAGCAGGGGAGACTGGTGACTAAAATTAGAGCACGTGGTATTGGGGGTAGGGTGTTCACGTGGATAGAAAATTGGTTGGCAGACCGGAAGCAAAGAGTAGGAGTGAACAGGTCCTTTACAGAATGGCAGGCAGTGGCGAGTGCAGTGCCGCAAGGCTCGGTGTTGGGACCGCAACTGTTTACCATATATATTAATGATCTAGAAGAGGGAAATAGGAGCAACACTAGTTTGCGGATGACACAAAGCTGGGTAGCAGTGTGAACTGTGAAGAGGATGTTAGCAGGTTGCAGGGTGACCTGGGCAGGTTAAGTGAGTGGGCAGATGCGTGGCAGATGCAGTATAATATAGATAAATGTGAGGTTATCCGCTTTGGCGGCAAAAACAATGGGGCAGATTATTATCTCAATGGGGTTAGGTTAGGTAAGGGGGAGATGCAGCAAGACCTCAGTGTCCTTGTACACCGGTCACTGAAAGTTGGCGTGCAGGTACAGCAGTCAATGAAGAAAGCTAATGGAATGTTGGCCTTCATAACAAGAGGATATAAGTATAGGAGTAAAGAGGTTGTTCTGCAGCTGTATATAGCTCTGGTAAGACCACATCTGGAGTATTGTGTACAGCTTTGGTCTCCTAATTTGAAGAAGGATATGTTGTGATTGAGGCAGTGCAGCGTAGGTTCACGAGATTGATCCCTGGTATGGCGGGACTGTCATATGCGGAAAGATTGAAAATACTAGGCTTGTCATCACCGGAGTTTAGAAGGATGAGGGGGGATCTTATAGAAACATATACAATTATAAAAGAACTGGACAAGCTAGATGCAGGAAAAATGTTCCCAATGTTGAGCGAGTCCAGAACCAAGGGCCACCGTCTTAGAATAAAGTGGAGGCCATTTAAGGTTGAGGTGAGAAAACACGTTTTCACCCAGAGAGTTGTGAATTTGTGGAATTCCCTGCCACAGAGGGCAGTGGAGGCCAAATCACTGGATGCATTTAAGAGAGAGTTAGATAGAGCTATCGGGGCTAGTGAAGTCAAGGGTTATGGGGGGAAGGCAGGCACGGGTTATTGATTAGGGACTATCAGCCATGATCACAATGAATGGCGGTGCTGGCTTGAAGGGCCGAATGACCTCCTCCTGCACCTATTTTCTATGTTTTCTATATTATGGTCACTACCTCCTAATGGGTCCTTAACCTCAAATTCCATTATCAAATCCAGTTTATTACATAACTCTAAATCCAGAATTGCCTTCTCCCTGGTAGGCTCCAATACAAGCTGCTCTAAGAATCCATCACGGAGGCACTCCACAAACTCCCTTTCTTGGGGTCCAGTACCAACCTGATTTTCCCAGTCTACCTGCATGTTGAAATCTCCCATAACAACCGCAGCATTACCTTTGCTACATGCCAATTTTAACTCCCGATTCAGCTTGCACCCCATGTCCAGGCTACTGTGTGTGGGCCTGTGGATAAGTCCCATTAGGGTCTTTTTACCCTTACAATTCCTTAGTTCTATCCATACTGACTCCACGTCTCCGGTTTCAATGTCACCCCTTGCAAGGGACTGAATGTCCTTCCTCACCAACAGAGCTACCCCACCTCCTCTGCCCACCTGTCTGTCTTTTCGATAGGAGGTATTCTATTCGTTTTTGAACAGTTATGTATAAAGTCAGGATTGTCCCACGAGTTTGTTCCTCCTTCTCTAACTTCACTTGCCAGGCTTTGCCCCGCTCCGTGGCATAGACATAAAGTACTGGAGCAACTCAGGCAGGGAGTCGGGGGAAAACGGATGGGTGACGATTCGTGGTGGAACCCTTCTTTAGATCCCCACCAACTCCCTTTCCACCTTTCTCTGCCACCCCCCTCCCTCCCATCAGTCTGCAGGGTCGCCTGTCTATTCCCTCCACCGATGCTGCCCGACCCGCTGAGTTTCTCCAGCACTCTCTGGTTTACTGATAATTGTCCACTCCCGACCCCGCGGACAGCAGCAACGCGCGGGCCGAGTGGCCTCTCTCTCTCTATGTACCTGCCAGCAGCCGCAGCAGCCACAGCAGACCCACGGCCTCACAGATAGATCGCCACATCACTCGCGGTGTCCCGGTCCCGGTCACGTCTGCCGACCGACTCCGGGCTGTGCTGGATCCCCCGAGTCAAGCGGCACGCTGGGCTGGGCTGGAGCGGAGAGAGGGAGGCGTCAGTGCCAAGGGGGTGGGGGAGAGGTAGAGAACGGAAACAGGAGCAGAGAAGGAGGGAACATGAACTGCCATCTCCCCCGCTTCTGTAACGGCGGTAGCTGGGGTTATCAGACCTGTTTGTGCTGCTTTAGACTCGGCACAAAACCTGCTGCAACCTCCCTTCTCACAGAACTTCAGTTTACTTCAGAGATACAGCGCGGAAACAGGCCCTTCGGCCCAACAAGTCCGTGCCGACCAGCGATCACCCCGTACACTCACTGGCGGATCTAAATGTTTGGGGCCCTGAAGCTTGAAGGCAGTGGTCTCGTCTCCTTCAGCAGCACCTCGGTCTCCCTTCCTCAGCTCAGAGTGTCGATGTCTCCTTCACCGCCGCGGTCTGGAGGAGTGGAGGGGGGAGTGGATAGGCGCCGGGAGGGGAGACAGGGTAACTCACCAGTAACGGCGGAGAACTGAGATCCAGTGCACTCTCGATTGCAATTATGAGATTAACGCGCTCTGGAGCTTTTAAAGTGTAAAACCCACATATTAACGGGATGCACACTCTGTGCCTATTAGTGAGCGCTGTATCAGCGCCGCCCATATCACCAAGGCCGATGGCGTACCTGTGCTTGAGGAAATGAAGTGTGACTATCAAGCACAGGTGTGTCATCGGGCTCATATGGTGATATGGGCGGTGCTGATACAGCACTCACCAATCCACACACTCTCTCTCCCTCGCCGCTCTCACCCTCCCTCTCCCCTCTCTCTCCTTTCTCTCTCTCCATCTCCCTCTCCACTGCTCTCTCTCCTCTCTCTCGCTCTCTCTCCCTCCCCGCCCTCTCTCCCTCTCTCTCCCCCTCGCCACTCTCTCTCCCACCACTGTCTGTGCCGCCTGCTGCGCCGGCATCATGTGTTCACTTGGAAAACAATCGGCGGCATGTGAAGAGCAGCTCGCCTCTCTGCAGGTCCTTGCTAGTCTGCAGACCTCTCCCCTTGCCCTCGCTCAGGGCCCTCTCGGCGGCCGCTGGCAAGTTTCACAGCCCAGATCCTCCGCCTCCCCAGTCCCCCTCCCCTCCCCCGGGAGACAGACAGACAGACAGACAGACAGGCTCGGCCGCAAGGCGCTGGGCTCTGCTCTGTTGCTGGGCTGAGCTGCCGTTGCCCGGTCCGCCTTCACTTTGGTCTCCGGCGAGCGAGCGAGCGAGCGGACCCCGCGGCCGCCCGACCGACCCAGTCCCGGCGCTGCGCCTCCCCCGTGCCCGCGCACCACCGTCCGCTTCAATGGGAGCCGACCAGCCGCGCTCGCTCCCGCGACCAGCCCTGTGCTCACCCGGGTCCTAGCGCCCGCCACCTACCTACAACCTCTCAAGAAGCTCCACACGTCTCTTAATTCTCACTGACAACTTTAAAACATATATTTTTTAAATCGTTCTCAATGTTAAGTGAAACATTTAGTGGACCTGCCACTGAACTTTTATTTTTTAAGAAATTTAGGAAAACGTCATTCATTGTTTCTCTTCAGAGATGCTGCCTGTCCCGCTGAGTTACTCCAGCATTTTGTGTCCATCTTTGGTTTAGACCCGCATCTGCAGTTCCTTCCTATACAAAATTATGATATATCCCCTATCTTTACTGAGTTATAGAGGACCATAAGTCGGAGTGGGAGTAGGATTGAGAATTACAGTGACAGGCAACGGGAAGTTCAGGGTGGTCGCATGGACTAAACGCAGGTGGTCACCCAACCAGCGTTTGATTTCTACAATGAAATCAATCTTGAAGTTAAAAAAAGGGTAGGAAGGAACTACAGATGTATTATGATGGGGTGGGGTGTGGTGGAGGTTCAGAGAGAAGGCGGGGGGGATCGATAAGGTCTGAATAAAGATCTCGACCAGGTCCGTCACCCATTCCTTCTTTCCAGAGGCGACTGCCAGTCCCGCTGAGTTACTCCACCATTTCGTGTCGATCTTGAAGTTAAAAAGACAGCTCTGTTAACAAACAGTACAGAGTGCAAGTGCTGTCACCTCATCCTGCAGGCGGGACTGACAAACTGTGTGATGAAAGAATGGGTCGACTGGGCTTGTATTCACTGGAATTTAGAAGGATGAGAGGGGGATCTTATAGAAACATTTTACATTCTTAAGGGATTGGACAGGCCAGATGCAGGAAACATGTTCCCGATTTTGGGGGTGTCCAGAACCAGGGGTCACAGTTTAAGTATAAGGGGTAGGCCATTTAGAACGGAGATGTGGAAAATCTTCTTCACCCAGACAGTTGTGAATCTGTGGAATTCTCTGCCATAGAGGACAGTGGAGTCCAATTCACTGGATGTTTTCAAGAGAGTTAGATATACCTCTTCGGGCTCACGGAATCAAGGGATATGGGCAAAAGCAGGAACGGTGTACTGATTTTAGATGATCAGCCACGACCATATTGAATGGCGATGCTGTCTCGAGGGGCCGAATGGCCTACTCCTGCACGTATTTTCTATGTTTCTATGACCCGCTGAGTTACTCCAGCACGTTGTGTCAGTCTAGAGTCATAGAGTGATCCAGTGTGGAAACAGGCCCGTCGGCCCAACTTGCCCACACCGGCCAACATGTCCCAGCTGCACCATTGCCACCTGCCTGCGCTTGGTCCAGATCCCCCAAACCTGTCCTATCCATTTAACTGTGTTTTTGAACGATGGGATAGTCCCAGCCTCAACTGCCAGCTCTGTCGTCTATCTGAAGTAGGGTCTCGACCGCAAACGTCACCCTTTCCTTCTCTCCAGAGATGCTGGCTGTCCCGCTGAGTTACTCCAGCTTTCTGTGCCTATCTGCGGTTTAAACCAGCATCTGCAGTTCCTTCTTACACATACCTCCTCTGGCAACCTGTTCCATACACCCATCATCCCTTTATGTGGGAAAAAGTTACCCTCGGATTCCTAGCAACCTTTTTCCCTTCACTTTGAACCCATGTCTGGTCCTCGATTCCCACACTCTGGGCAAGAGACTGCATCCACCCAAATTCTGCGCTTCCGTCTATATTCAGGCCGGTTTAATGTCTAACTGACCCCTCCCTCGTGTGATTAGGTGGGAGCGGCCAGGACACTGAACACTGAACACTTGCTGCCAAATAACATTAATTCCCCCGAGACGGCAGCGTGCGCAGTGGAAAACACTTTGAACCAGGAAGTGGAGGTTAAAATGGCTGCGAAAGACCAGGTCGAGAGTTGGACCGAGGAGGCAGTTTGTCCCATCTGCCTGGATTTCTTCACCGATCCGGTGTCACTGGAGTGCGGGCACAACTTCTGCCGCTCCTGCATCACACAGAGTTGGGACAGGGAGGGGAGAAACTCCTGCCCGGAATGTAGAGAGGAGTTTACAGACCGCACCCTCAGGGTGAATCGGGCCTTGGCGAGACTGTCTGAGAAAGCTCGAACACTGAGCCTGAATCGGACAGAGAAGGAAAGTAAACTTCAGTGCGAGGAACATCAGGAAGAACTGAAGCTGTTTTGTGAAACGGACAAGAAGCTGATCTGTGTGATTTGTCGAGATGCGCGGGAACACAGAGATCACCGCTTCATGCCGGTTAAAGAAGCTGTTCAAATATACAAGGTAAATGTAAACTGATCTTAATCACAATATTTTAATTCCTTCTTTATTGTTCAACAATTTAATTCTCGGATTTTCAAACACAATTGCAGGATGAGGTGAAATCTTCCTTCGAATGTCTCACACAAAAAAAAACAGAGATCCAGCAAATGGAGCAGCAACAGAAACAGAATATTTCTGGAGTTCTGGTGAGGCTTTTCAGTTTTGATTTCCTGATCTTGTGTAGATTTGATCGCTGTGATGCGTGTGGTAATAGGGCAGCGCAGTGACACAAGTAGTGCTGCTGTCTCCGAGTTCTGGTGAGCGTTTCGACAAACTATTGAGTTGCTAATGCAAATAAAAAATGCATAGGACAAATGTCACGGTCAAAGTCGTGAGGAAACACACTCAGTGACATTATGTGTTGTTCTTCATCTTTCATTTCACAGGAACAGTCACACACCCTTCAGTCCAAGATCACATCCCAGTTTGCTGATCTGCACCAGATTCTCACTGAGAAAGAGCAGCGCGCACTGGCAGATATCCGGGAGGAAGAGAAGAAGATTCTCAATACAATGGAGAAAAATCTTGGAGAGATTCAAGAGAATTTAAAATCTATTCAGGAGGAACTTTTAAAGTTGCAGCAACAGATGGATCAAAAAGACAGTCTGGTGTTTCTGAAGGTGAGGGGTTATACAACAGTTTGGCGAAGTGAAAGTGCAGTCACAAAATGGTGGGTGAGGTTTCTGAAATAAATGCTGCATTTGCCAGTAATTCAGAACTGCGTAAATGTTCCGTCTGTTCCAGAGCTGTGCTGCAGTTGTTCCCAAACTAGATGGCCTCCCTGCATAATCTGTGGGATCTCTGCACTGCCTGCAGTCTCCTTGGGACGAGTTGCTCTAATCTTGTCATTGAGTTAGTGGCTGTTTGATATTTCCCCTAAAAGATGGAAAATCCCCAGGAAAGAAAAGATCATGTGGAAAGTTTATCATATATGTTCCCCTTTAGTGGGAAAGAATTTTGTGGCGTTAAACCGATCCATTGAAGGCAGATGAATGATTGTGCTCACGGATTCACTTAATCAACCCCTGTGATTTATCCCCCTTAACATGCTTTAAGGTCGCCAGCACTTAAGGGGACCTATTCTATCCTTTTGCTCTTAAAGGGACCTATTCTCCCCCTAGTTATTATTTTGCTGTTAATACACTTGTAGAATCTCTGCGGCAATATCCAATTTCTGTCTCTGTGACGACGACAATAGATGTTGGGCAATGGAACATTTCTGGGGCTTGTTGTAATTTGTGTAAAACTCCTGCTGTCGGGATGTGGATGTCCCATCTCAGTCAACTCAGTTTGTGTTTTATTTCTTGCAGGAGGAAGCTGGTGGTAAGAGGAGGTAGGACATGCTCTTGACTGAAACACTGCATGTTTGTGTAGAACAGCTCAAAAGTAGTTGTTGAGGCTCAGTTTATAACCAGCTGCTAATATTTGCAGGGTTAGTGATGAAGATAAAGCACTCTCAGTGACAGACGCTGCCTTGCCGATTGAAAAGTTTGATCACCATTTTTTGATGAACACGCTGTGGAGAGAAACATCTGCCATTAAGCAAGGTAAAACCTGTCCAGTGTCCTCTCTTCTTGTTTATAACGCATTTTTGGTACACAATGCAAACATTGCCGAAATAAATTGTATTTGCCTCCAACACCGCATATGGCAGCTATCTCTCTCCTGTGAACTTTAGAAAACTGCATTTGATATCCTCAGTCAGTTGGCCCAGTTCATGAGGATCAGTTTTATCTTAGACAACCTTCTTCACTCTCCACAATGACTCATTAATTTTAATCTCATCCACAAACCTGCTAACCATGCCACCCACATACCCATCATTCATCTAATCATTTATATAAATAGGGACCAACAGTGCAGTCAGCATTGAGCATTGTGGTACATCACTTGCGACAGGACTCCAGTCTGGAAAATCAATCTCTACCTCCGCCCTCTGTCTCCCACCTTCACGCCACATTTTGACATTGGCTAACTACCCTGGATCCCTATGATACAACCTTCCAGATCAGCCAACCAATGAAGTTGCTGCTCTCAAATTGCTAACCATACCTCCTACATTCACATACAAGCCATAAAAATATAACATAAACAGCAGTGAACACCTGAAATGTTCTGCCCCAGGAGGTAGTGATAGGTCAGATTGTTGGCAATAGGCAAAGTGGGCACAGATGGATATTTTAAGGATGGAGAAGTTGGCGGTTATGGAGAACTTGCATAGAACAGGAATTGATGCCATCTTAGATCAGTCATTATCACATTGAATGCCGGAGCTGGCCTGAGGAGTGGAGCCTACTCATCCTGCTATTTTCTTGTGTTCTTTTGCTTGTTTCATACCTACGGAATGCTAGATTTTACACAGCGGGAATGTGGCAAAGATTGACAATACTTCTCCGCGGAGCAATGATTTTGCTGTGCGGGGTGAGATTGAGTAGACTCGACCTGTGTACTCGAGAGTGCGGGTGTATTGGAGGAGATCTCAGCGAAACTCAAAGGATTTGACAGGGCTCAGTAGGCTGGATCCAGAGAGGAACTTTCCACTGTCATAGAATCATAGAAAATGGGTGCAGGAGTAGGTCATTCTGCACTTTGTGCCAGCAACGCCATTCAATATGATCATGGTTGGCCATCCAAAATCAGTACCCCATTCCAGCTTTTTCCGCATATCCCTTAATTCCCTGAGCCCTAAGAGAAAAATCTAACTCTCTTGAAAACATCTAGCGATTGGCATCCGCTGCCTTCTGTGGCAGAGAAGTCCACAAATTCACAACTCTCTGGCTGAAAATGTTTTTCCTCGTGCCGGTCTTAAATGGCCTATCCCTTATTCTTAAATCGTGACCCCTGGTTGTGGACTCCCCCAACATCGGGACCATTTTTCCTGCATCTACCCTGTCCAAACCTCTAGGATTGTATATGTTTCTATAAGATCCTCTCTCATCGTTCGAAATTCCAGTAAATACAAGCCCAGTTGACCCATTCTTTCATATGTCAGCTGTCACTGCTTTCCAAATGTGCTGCTATAACATCTTTAATAATCAACTCCAGCATCTTCCCCACTAGCGATGCAAGGCTAACTGGTCTAAAATTCCCCGTTTTCTCTATCCATCCTTTCTTAAAAAGTGGAGTTATATTGGCTACCCTCCATTCCACAGGTACTGAACCAGAGCCAAGAAAACATTGGAAAATGATCACCAATGCATCCACAATTTCTACTCTGGGATGCAGACCATCAGGCCCTGGGATTTATCTGCCTTAAGTCCCAACAGTTTACCAAATACCTTTTTCTGACTCATGTAGATTCCCTTCAGCTGCTCCCTTCCACTAGATCCTCGATTCCCGAGTATTTCCGGGAGATTGTTTGAGGCTTCCTCAGTGAAGACAGAACCAAAGTATTCGTTTAACTGTTCTGCTATGTCCATGTTTCATAGAAACATATAAAATAGGTGCAGAAGTAGGCCATTCGGCCCTTCGAGCCTGCACCACCATTCAATATGATCATGGCTGATCATCCAACTCAGTATCCTGTACCTGCCATCTCTCCATACCCCCTGATCCCTTTAGCCACAATGGCCACATCTAACTCCCTCTTAAATATAGCCAATGAACTGGCCTCAACTACCTTCTGTGGCAGAGAATTCCAGAGATCACCACTCTCTGTGTGAAAAATGTTTTCCTCATCTCAGTCCATAAGGAATTCCCCCTTATCCTTAGACTGTGACCCCTTGTTCTGGACCTCTCCAACATCGGGAACAATCTTCCTGCATCTAGCCTATCCAACTCCTTAGTCTTCTAAATTCTAGCGAGTACAAGCCAAGTCTATCAAGTCTTTCCTCATATGAAAGACCTGACATCCCAGGAATCAGTCTGGTGAACCTTCTCTGTACCCCCTCTATGGCAAGAATGTATTTTCTCAGATTTGGAGACCAAAGCTGTACGCAATACTCCAGGTGTGGTCTCACCAAAACCCTGTACAACTGCAGTAGAACCTCCCTGCTCCTATACTAAATCCTTTCAATGTGAATGCGAACATACCATTTGCTTTCTTCACTGCCTGCTGCACCTGCATGCCTACTTTCAATGGTTGGTGTACCATGACATCCAGGTCTCGTTGCAACTCCCTTTTCCTAATTTGCCACCATTCAGATAATAGTCTACCTCCTGTTTTTGCCACCAAAGTGGATAACCTCACATTTATCCACATTATACTGCATCTGCCATGCATTTGCCCATTCACCCAGCCTATCCAAGTCACCTTGCAGCCTCCTAGCATCCTCCTAGCATCCTCCTCACTACCCCCAGCTTAATGTCATCCGCAAACTTGGAGATGTTGCATTCAATTCCCTCGTCCAAATCATTAATATATATTGTAAATAGCTGGGGTCCCAACACTGAGCATTGCGGTACCCCACTAGTCACTGCCTGCCATTCTGAAAAGGACCGGTATAGTCCTACCCTTTGCATCCTGTCTGCAGCAAGTTCTCTATCCACATCAATACTGAACCCCCAATACCGTGTGCTTTAAATTTGTATACTAATCTTTTATGTGGGACCTTGTCGAAAACCTTCTGAAAGTCTAGATATAACACATCCACTGGTTCTCCCTTATCCACTCTGCTAGTTACATCCTTGAAAAATTCTATAAGATTCGTCAGACATGATTTACCTTTCGTAAATCCATGCTGACTTTGTCTAATGATTTCACCAGTTTCCAAATGTACTGCTATCCCAACTTTAATAACTGACTCTAGCAGTTTCCCCACTACCGATGTTAGACTAACTGGTCTGTAATTCCCCGTTTTCTCTCTCCCTCCTTTTTTTAAAAGTGGGGTTACATCAGCTACCCTCCAATCCCCTGGAACTACAGCAAAATCTAAGGAGTTTTGAAAAATTATCACCAATGCATCCACTGTATTCGCTACTTCCTTGATTTCTCTGTGATGCAGACTATCTTGCCCTGGGGATTTATCGGCCTTTAATCCATTCAATTTACCCAACACCACTTCCCGGCTAACCTGGATTTCACTCAGTTCCTCCACCTTATTTGACCCCGGTCCCCTGCTATTTCCAGCAGATTATTTATGTCTTCCTTAGTGAAGACAGAACCAAAGTAGTTATTCAATTGGTCTGCCATGTCCTTGCTCCCCATAATCAATTCACCTGTTTCTGACTGCAAGGGACCTACATTTGTTTTAACTAATCTCTTTCTCTTCACATATCTATAAACACTTTTGCAGTCAGTTTTTATGTTCCCTGCCAGTTTTCTTTCATAATCTGTTTTCCCTTTCCTAATTAAGCCATTTGTCCTCCTCTGTTGGACTCTGAATTTCTCCCAGTCGTCTGGTAGGCTGCTTTTTCTGTCTAATTTGTATGCTTCATCTTTTGTTTTTATACTATCCCTCATTCCCTTGTTATCCATGGATGCACTACCTTCCCTGATTTATTTTTTTGCCAAACTGGGATGAACAATTGTTGTAGTTCATCCATGCAATCTTTAAATGCCTTCCGTTGCACATCCACTGTCAACCCATTAAGAATCACTTGCTGGTCTATCTTGGCCAATTCACGTCTCACACATTCAAAGTTACCTTTGTTTAAGTTCTGAACCCTTGTTTCTGACTTAATTATGTCACTCTCCATCCTAATGAAGAACTCAACCATATTATGGTCACTCTTGCCAAAGGGGCCACGCACAACAAGACTGCTAACTAACCCTTCCTCATTACTCAATACCCAGTCTAGAATAGCCTGCTCTCTTGTTGGTTACTCTATGTATTGGATTAGAAAACTATCCCGCATACATTCCAAGAAATCCTCTTCCTCAGCACTCCTGCCCATTTGATCCATCCAATTTATATGTAGATTGAAGTCACACATTATAACTGTTTTACCCTTGTTGCACGCATTTCTAATTTCCTGTTTGATGCCATCCCCAACTCCACTACTACTGTTAGGTGGCCTGTACACAACTCCCACTAACGTTTCTGCCCCTTAGAGTTTCGCAACTCTACCCATATCGATTCCTCATCCTGCAAGCTAATGTCCTTCCTTTCTATTGCATTAATCTCCCCTCTCACCAGCAATGCTACCCCACCTCCCTTTCCTTTCTGTCTATCCCTCCTGAATATTGAATATCCCTGGATGTTCAGCTCCCAGCCTTGGTCCCCCTGGAGCCATGTCTCCGTGATCCCAACTACAGCATAGTTATTAATAGCTATCTGCACATTCAACTCGTCAACCTTATTACGAATGTTCCTTGGATTGAGACACAAAGCCTTCAGGCTTGTTTTTACAACACTCTTACTCCTTATACAATTATGTTGACAAGTGGCCCCTTTTGATTTTTTCCCTGGAAACCCCCCACCTCTTCTTCTCTGTTTATTATTTTTGTCTTCTTTCCCCCCCTAAATGTTGGGTCTGAGTGCTTCCCTTCTCTGCCTCCTGCCTCAGACCCTGTCTACTGGCTTTCTCTATTTGAGTCCCTGCCCACAACCGTTCTAGATAAAAGTCCCCCGCAGTAGCCTTTGCAAATTTCCCTGCCAGGATACCGGTCCCCCTCTGGTTCAAGTGCCAGAGATTGATCTTTTGATACAGGTCACTCCTTCCCCAAAAGAGGTTCCATTGATTCAGAAACTTGATTCCCTGCCCTCTGCACCAGTCCTTCAGCCAGGCATTTATCCTCCACCTTGCTCCATTCCTACTCTCATTGTCGCGTGGCACAGGAAGTAATCCTGAGATTGATATCTTTGCGGTTCTTTTCCTTAACTCTCTTCCTAACTCCCTAAATTCTACTTTCAGGACCTCTTCTATTTTTTTACCTATGTCATTGGTACCAATATGTACCACGACCTCAGGCTCCTCTCCCTCCCTATTCAGGATATCTTGGACATGTTCAGACACATCCTGGACCCTAGCACCGGGGAGGCAAACTACCATCCGGGTCTCCGGACTGCATCCACAGAATCGCCAATCTGACCCCCTAACTATAACTATTACTAATGCCCTCCTCTCCTTTTCCTTACCCTTCTGAGCAACAGGGCCAGTGTCTGTACCGCAGGCCAGGTCGCTGTTGCTACCCGCAGGTAAGCTGTACCCCCCAAAAGCACTCAAACAGGAGTACTCATTTCTAAGGTGTACAGCCAATGGTGTACTCTCTAGCGCCCGCCTCTGCCCCTTGCCTCTCCTAATCGTGACCCATGTGTCTGCCTCCTGTGGTTTTGGAGAGACTACCTCCCTGTAACTCCTCTCTATGACCTGCTCACTCTCCCTGACCAGACGGAAGTCATTGAGCTGCTGCTCCAGGTTCCTAACACACTCCTTTACGAGCCCCATCTTGACACACCTGGCGCAGATATGGACGTCTGGAGGGGCTACCCGACTCCATGACCTTCCACATCTGACATCCAGAACAGTAAGCTGCCCTGGCACTCATACTTCCCTTACCCTAGATACAACACAAAATACAATATACAATACAAAAATACAATACAAAATACAAAGTACAGTACACTACAAACTACTGGAATCTGACTGTCAATCTGCTGCATACTCTAGTTCACCAATCAGCAGCTTCCTCAAGCCCAGTTAATTGAATGGAACATTGCGGGTTTAGAACGTTTCCTCACCAGCGGCTCCTGGGCCTCTGATAAAACAAAGCCCCGCGCTGGGTTTTTACACTCACCGCTCGGACGTCGCTCCCCCCTCACCAGCGGCTCCTGGGCCTCTGTAAAAACAAAGCCCCGCGCTGGGTTTTTACACTCACCGCTCGGACGTCGCTCCTCCCTCACCAGCGGCTCCTGGGCCTCTGTGTTTATTTATAATGTTTCCCATTATAAATTCACCTGTTTCTGACTGTAAGGGACCTACATTCGTCTACACTAATCTTTTCCTTTTTACATACCTAAAGAAACTTTTACAGTCAGTTTTTATATTCCCCACAAACTTTCCTTCATGCTCTTTTTCCTCCTTCTTAATTAATCCCCTTGTCCTCATCTGTTGAGCTGAATATACCCCAGTCCTCTGGTTTTCCGCTTCTGCTAGCTAATTTATATGGCTCTTCCCTGGATTTAACATTATCCTTCCTCGCCATCCGCCTTCCCAGTTTTACTTTTTCGCCACACAAGGAAAACAATTTCTGGCGTTTATCCATGCGGTCTTTAAATCTTTGCCATTGCATCTCCACTGTCAAACCTTTAAATAAATTTTGCCAGTCTATCCTAGCCAATTCCCTTCTCATACCTTCAGAGTATCCTTTATTCAAGTTCAGGACCCTAGTCTCTGAATTAACCGTGTCACTCTCCATCCTAATGCAGAATTGCACCATTATGGTCACTGTTGTCCAAAGGGACATCATGTCCCATCATGTCTGTGTCCACCTTTTCCCCAGCTATACTAATCGATTTGCCCACATTACATCGGTATTCTTCTACACCTCACCTATTTATGTGCCTCAAATATAGTGATGATATCTCACTTCACCACATCCTATGTAGCATGTTTCAAATATCACCCACTCTCAGTGTACAGAAAAGCTAAATCTCAGATATACTTTAAAATTCCTTGCTTTAAAGATAAACCTACACTCACGAGATCTGATAGCCCTGCATGCGAATCAGGTTTTAATATTCTACCCGATATCCTGCTGCAAACTTTGACAACCTTCCCCGCTATCCACAAATGTTGCATCCTCCACATGCTTACTAATCACACCTACTACATTATTACCCAAGCCATGAAAATATAACATAAACAGTAAAGGTTGCAGCACCGATCTCTGCTGCACTCCACCAGTCACAGACCTCCAAGCAGAAAAATCATCCTTCTACCGCTACCTGCTACCTCCAACCACTAAGCCAATTTTGGGTCCATTTCACCAGCTCGCCTTCGATCCCACCTGCCTTCACTTTCTGGACCAGCCTTACATGCGGAACATTATCAAGTCCCTCAGTGAAGTTCATATATTGGTTCACAATGAGATCAGTGTGTTCTTAGATTGTACACACCCATCAAATCCACCGGTGAATCCCCTATCTTTCAGTGACCCTACAACCACAAGTCCCCACACATTCTGCCTCAACACCCGATCATTCAACCTCTGCTTCCTACCATGGTCCAGGCCACCCCTCCCTCTCTCTCACCCTCCACTCAAAGAAACAGGGGCAGGTCATCTGGCCCCTCATGTCTCCCCCCATTCACTATGATAATGGCGACTCCCCCCCACACCTCTATCTCCACTTTAACAACCTCAAATTACCAAATTACCATTGGGGGTCCTTTTTCATCAGTCAATGAAAGTAAGCAAGCAGGTACAGCAGGCAGTGAAGAAAGCGAATGGCATGTTGGCCTTTATAACAAGAGGAGTTGAGTATAGGAGCAAAGAGGTCCTTCTGCAGTTGTATATGGCCCTAGTGAGACTGTACATGGAGTATTGTATGCAGTTTTGGTCCCCTCATTTCAGGAAGGACATTCTTACTATTGAAGGAGTGCGGCGTAGGTTGACAAAGTTAATCCCTGGGATGGCGGGACTGTCATATGCTGAGAGAATGGAGTGGCTACGCTTGTATATTATGGAGTTTAGAAGGAATAGAGGGCATCTTTTTGAAACATATAAGATTATTAAGGGTTTGGACACGCTAGAGGCAGGAAACATGTTCCCGATTTTGGTGCAGTCCAGAACCAGAGTCCACAGTTTAAGAATAATGAGTAAGCCATTTAGAACGGAGACGAGGAAACACTTTTCTCACAGTGAGTTGTGAGTCTGTGGAATTCACTGCCTCAGAGGGTGGTGGCGGCCAGTTCTCTGGATACTTTCAAGAGAGAGCTAGATAGGGCTCTTAAAGATAGCATAGTCAGGGGGTATGGGGAGAAGGCAGGAACGGGGTTCTGATTGTGGATGATCAACCATGATCACATCAAATGGCGGTGTAGGCTTGATGGGGGCGAATGGCCTACTCCTGCACATATTGTCTATTGTCACTCACCTCAATATCATCTTGCTCCGATCCGCCTCCATATGTGAGTAGCCCGCTTCATTCCTCCATCCTCACCGCAATCTCGCAATCCTCCTCGCTCTCCGCACTGGTCCTCCCCGTACACCCTCCCTCGCCTCATGAAATCCAGACCCAGAGGCCATAATTTGGAAAGGAGATGAGGACAGACATTTTCACCCAGAGAGTTGCGAGTCTGTGGAAATGTCTGCCTCTGGATACTTTCAAGAGAGAGCTAGATAGGGCTCTTAAAATTAACGGTCAGGGGATATATTGAAAAGGCAGGAACAGGGTACTGAATGTGGATTATCAGCCATGATCACAGTGAATGCAGGCCCTGGCTCGAAGGGCTGAATCGCTTACTCCTGCACCTATTGTCTATTTTCTATTGTCACTCGTCCTCCCCGTCCACCCTCCTCCGCCTCACGAAATTCCCCTCTCCATCCCTGGATAAAAACTCCAGGAGAGATATCTGTTGTCCAACCGATGTTGTTGTGGGTGACACCCCGGGCAAGGTGTCAGTTGTCTGCCCGCCTGTGCCCGAGTCTCCCCCCGACCCCTGGGGACTCTCTGATTCTCTGCTTCTCCACCCAGTCTCCGTCACCCTGGATGTGGAAACAGCGCATCCGCTGCTCGAGGTGTCTGAGGATCGGAAGAGGGTGAGATGGACCGGGACCCGGAGGAGTCTCCCTGACACCGGGAAGAGGTTTACACACTGGGAGTGTGTGCTGGGATCGGAGGGATTCACATCGGGGAGACATTACTGGGAGGTGGAGGTGGCGAGGAGTCGGCGCTGGAGTTTGGGAGTCACTGCGGAGTCTGTGGAAAGGAAGAGACAGGTCAAACTGACCCCGGAGACTGGAGTCTGGAGCATCGGGCGGCAGGGTGACGAGTTTAATGCATTCACCTCCCCTCCATCCCCTCTCCCCGCCCATCCCATCCCCGGGAGGGTGGGAGTTTATCTCAGTTACGAGTCCGGGACAGTGTCCTTTTACGAAGCGGACACCAAGTCCCATCTCCACACCTTCACTGGGAATAAATTCACGGAGAAACTTCATCCTTTCTTCGGGCCTTGGGATGGAAACTGGCTGAGAATCTGCTCCGGTTCCGCTCCGGGTGTGTAAAAGGGTCGGGACCCGGGACCAGCGTCAGGGGCGGGGCTCAGCCAGGGGCTGTGGGGCAGAAACACGGTGGACAACGGGTCGGCGCTGAAAGAACGACTCCTATTTAATCCCCAAATTCCCCGTCGTAAAAACCACAGTGAGAGCGGAAATAAAACCAGGGGGAATGTAAATGTGGGAGGAATTAAATAAACAGTGAACTATGTATCTCTGGGTCTCTCATTTCTCCTTTCCTCCTGTTTTTCTCTCTGCCTGCTCCTTGTCTGGATCCGAGATTCCTTTTCTCCATTCCTCTCTCTAGATTTACGAGGACGTTGCCAAAACTAGAGCCATGGAGCTGTAGAGAGAGGTTGAGTAGGTTAGGTCTCTGTTCCTTGGAACGCAGGAGGAAGAGATTCTAAGGGTAGTAGGAGGCAACCGTGGCTGAAAAGAAAAGTTAGGGATAGAATAAAACTAAAATAAAATAAATATAACACAGCAAAGAGTAGCCGGAAACCAGATAATTGGGAAACTTTCATAGGACAACATAAGGAAACAAAATGGGCAATACGGGCTAAAAAAAAATAAGTACGAAGGGAAGCTGGCCAGGAATATAAAGAAGGAAAGTAAAAGCTTCTCTAGATACGATAAGGGAAAAAAGAGTAGCAAAGTCAAATGTGGGTCCCTTGAAGGCAGACACGGGTGAAATTATTATGGGCATCAAGGACGTGGCAGCATAGTTGAATAGGTATTTCGGATCTGTCTTCACTAAGGAAGACACAAACAATCTCTCAGGTGTACTGGAGGACAGAGGATCTAAGGGGGTAGAGGAACTGAAATCAATTTTAATTAGACGAGAAATAATATTGGGTAGGCTAAAGGGACTGAAGGATGATAAATCCCCTGAACCTGATGGTCTGCATTCAAGGGTCCTCAGGGCGGTGGCTCTAGAAATAGTGGATGCATTGATGATCATTTTCCAATGTTCAATAGATTCAGGATCAGTTCCTGTGGATTGGAAGAAACATAATGATATCCCACTTTTCAAGAAAGGAGCGAGAGGGGAAAACGGGGAATTACACAGAAGTTAGCCTGACTTCGGTGGTGAGAAAGATGCTGGAATCAATTATTAAAGAGGTAATAATGTGGCAATAGGATAGCAGTAAAAGGATTAGTCCAAGTCAACATGGATTTATGAAAGGGAAGTCATGATTGACTAATCTTCTGGAATTTTTTGAGGATGTGACAAGTAAAATGGATGAAGGGGTGCCAGTGGATGTAGTGTATCTAGACTTTCAGAAAGCCTTTGATAAGGACCCACATGGGAGACTGGTGACTAAAATTAGACTGTCATATGAGGAAAGATTGAAAAGACTAGGCTTGTATTCACTGGAGTTTAGAAGGATGAGGGGAAATCTTATATAAACGTATAAAATTATAAAAGAACTGGACAAGCTAGATGCAGGAAAAATGTTCCCAATGTTGGGCGAGTCCAGACCCCGGGGCCACAGTCTTAGAATAAAGGCGAGGCCATTTAAGACTGAGGTGAGACAACACTTTTCCACCCAGAGAATTGTGAATTTGTGGAATTTCCTGCCACAGAGGGCAGTGGAGGCCAAGCCACTGGATGTGTTTAAGATAGAGTTAGATAGAGCTCTGTGGGCTAGTGGAGTCAAGAGATAAGGGGAGAAGGCAAGCACGTGTTATTGATAGGGGACGATCAGCCATGATCACAATGAATTGGAGGTGCTGGCTTGAAGGGCTGAATGGCCTCCTCCTGAACCGATGTTCTGCGTTCTATGTTCTATGAATGGCGGTGCTTACTCGTAGGGCCGAATGGCCTACTCCTGCACCTATTCTCTATTGTTAATGTGTGGGGATCGCTGGTTGGCGTGGGCCCAGTGGGGCGATGGGTCTGTTTGCGCGCTGTATCTCTGAACTGAATTAAACTCAACCCTTACAGTACCGTGTCACTGCGCCCGCTGCCGTCTCGGGCAATGAATGCTATTTGGCTGCAAGAAAGGGACGGGACCATGCGCTAAGGAAACATCGGGTGGAACAGTGGAGGCGTCGCACCTGTTGGGCAGTGGAACCCCTCGACCGGATCTCCTTTCACAGCCTGGGATCAGCATGGAAGTAAACATATTTTAATCCACATCAGTACACTCGTCTCTCACGCTCCAGTCTTCAGGTACATCCATATTTGGAGAAACCGCGCATCGTTTCATACAAAGGATGGTCTTCTTCTCCTTGCGTATGGCGTGCACAGCCTAAAGTTGTTGGACAACTTGTTCTATTTGATCTTACTTGATTGTGCACGCCAGGTTGATTGCATTAGTCGAAACAGGGCGGACCACGTGAAGGTTGCAATCTCCCACCCCGACTAAGGATGGTCAGTTGGGAGAAACATGTTCAGTTTTGTTCACTTTTTTGCTTCAAGTAATAAATATATACAATACATGAACCGTGCAAAAAAAAAATCATCATACATTTCCGGAGGCAATACAGACATTCAATACTGTTTACACATATTGCTCAAATTTCACAAATTTATCTCCCACTCTTGTCACTCATGTGGCCCACTGGCGTGGAATACCATCCCTTATTTTGAGGGGCATCTCCACTACACCCTGCTCCCCATGTCCAGCAGCCGAAGGACCCTAGATTGTGGTCCTCCCCCAGCCTTGGCGTTGGCTGCACCGAGCTTCAGTGCGTCCCTCAGCACGTACTCCTGCAGTCTGCAGCGGGCCAGTCGGCAACATTCCCCGACGGACATCTCGCTCTGCTGGGTGGTGAACAACGCTCGGGCAGACCAAAGAGCCTATTTCACCGAGTTGATGACCTTCCAGCAGCACTCTATGTCAGTCTCTGAATCTGTCTCTGGGAATAGTCTGTAAATCACAGAGTCTTCTGTGGTGGAACTGTATACACACCGTATACAATACAAACCGTGACAGAAACCCTTTCAGACCTCTCCAGACTCTCTTTGTGAATCCACACTCTGTAAAGAGGTGGGCAACCATCTCCTCTCCATAGCAGCCGTCCCGAGGACATTGTGCGCTGGAAGTGAGGTTCCGATGGTGCAGGAAGGATCTGACTGGGAGGACACCCTTCACCGCCAGCCAAGCCAGGTCTTGGTACTTGTTGGTGAGTTCTGGCGATGAGGCATTTTGCCAGACAAGCTGGGCAGTCTGATCTGGGAACCAAGCCACAGGATCCATGGAGTTATTTCCCTGCAGTGCCTGCAGGACATTCCCTGCTGACCACTACCCGATGGACGTGTGGTCAAAGGTGTTGGTCCAGAAGAACTTTCCACGAATGACAGATGGGGCGGCAATGTCCAGTTGACTGGCGCATTGCGTGGCTTCTGCGCCAGGCCCATCCTTCGCAACAGGTAGTGAAACTTGGTGCCCACATGCCTTGGCTCTACACTCCGCCTGATGCAGCCACACACGCAGGTAGGCCATCAGGGTGAGGGCGACGTTGGGCACCCTGGATCCAAGCAGAAGTCGGCGACATCATCCATGTACAGGGAAATGTTGTCCCGGTAGAGGAAGGAAATGCAGATATGGGTTTAAACCAAAGATAGACACAAGATGCTGGAGTAAATCAGCGGGACAGGCAGCATCTCTGAAGAGAAGAAATGCGTGACATTTTCCTAAATTTATTAAAACATAAATGTTTAGTGGCAGGTCCAGTAACTGTTTCACTTAACATTGAGAACGATTTGAAATCATTCTTTTTTTTAAGTTGTCAGTGAGGCTTAAGAGACGTGTGGAGCTTCTTGAGAGGTTGGTGGTAGGCCGCAGGCGCTAGGACCCGTGTGAGCACAGAGCTGGTCGTGGGAGCACCCTTTCCCTGCCCTGCTCTCGAGAATATCAGTCTATGTTCGGCGAGGAGAGATGAGCAGTCTCTCTCCCGTGCCCTTACCCCACACAGACTGAACAGTTCAGCCCCACGATGCTCCCACATTCACAGCGATGACCACGGGTCACTGGTCACACGACTGTCCACTGACACCCCCTGTGTCCAGTGCACTGGCACGGACACTCCTGCTGAACAGTGCACTGGCACAGATATGGGCTGGTGCTTTATTTGTCACCTGTACTGAGGTACAGGGGAATTCATTTTGGGATACATTTCAGAACAAGTATCACTGTACATAAGCACTTAGATACATATTAGATAAGCATTGCAGATACATTGCTGGTGTACAGCAGTTGTACAGTGAGACAGAATACAAAGTGGCCAGTTTGACGCCATGTTCAAATCCCAGTTGGTGTAAGTGCAGGGATCTTGATCTGACCATGAAGGCCCGTTGTCCTGGCGGCGTTGCAGGGTCGGCCTGGCCAAGCGTAGCCGTGGTGTCCTCCACCGCTGCTCCACCGGGTCTGGTCCACATGCTCGGCCTCATGGAGCGGCGCCAGGTCCAGCCGAGCCCCAGGCAGCTGCAGGGCCTCCAGCGGCCCACTCCCCCGTCGAGGTCGTGCACTCACTCCCGCAGCCGGTCTGCTCACCGGCCCTCCAGCTGGGTTCCCGTGTATCCTTGATACGTGGCGGGCGAGCCGGGTCTTCCAGGCTGGTCCCTGGTTATCCCACTTTTTAAGAAAGGCGGGGGAGAGAAAACAGGGAATTATGGACCTGTTAGCCTGACGTCGGTGGTGGGGAAGATGCTGGAGTCAATCATAAAAGATGAAATACCGGCACATTTGGATAGCAGTAATAGGAGGTCCGATTCATGATGGATTTACGAAGGGGAAATCATGCTTGACTAATCTTCTGGAATTTTCTGAGGATGTAACTAGAAAAATGGACAAGGGAGAGCCAGTGGATGTAGTGTACCTTGACTTTCAGAAAGCATTTGATAAGATCCCACATAGGAGATTAGTGCGCAAAGTTGGGGCACGTGGTATTGTGGGTAGAGTGCTGACATGGATCCCTTTCAGAATGGTAGGCAGTGACTAGTGGGGTATCGCAAGGCTCCGTGCTGGGACTGCAGATACTTACAATATACATGCGTGATTTTGAGTAAGGGATTCAAAGTAATAATTAGCAAATTTGCAGATGACACAATGCTGGATGGCAGTGTGAACTGCGAATAGGATGCTATGAGGATGCTTGTTGACTTGGACAGGTTGGGTGAGTGGGAAGATGCATGGCATAAGCAGCTTAATGTGGATCAATGTGAGATTATCCACTTTGGCGGCAAGAACAGGAAGCCAGATTATTATCTGAATGGTGCCAAGTTAGGAAAAGGGGAAGTACAACGAGATATGGAGTGGGAGGGGGGTTCCTTGTTCATCAGTCAATGAAAGTAAGCATGTAGGTACAGCAGGTAGTGAAGAAAGCGAATGGCATGTTGGCCGTATTGACAAGAGGAGTTGGGTATAGGAACAAAGAGGTCCTTCTGCAGTTGTACAGGGCTCTAGTGAGATCACACCTGGATATTGTGTGCAGTTTTGGTTCCCTAATTGGAGGAAGGACATTCTTGATATTGAGGGAGTGCCGCGTAGGTTCACGACGTTTATTCCTGGGATGGTGGGACTCTCATGTGTTGAAAGAATGGAGCGACTGGGCTTGTATACACTGGAGTTTAGAAGGATGAGAGGGAATCTTATTGAAACATATAAGATATTTTGGGATTGGACACGCTAGAGGCAGGAAACATATTCCCGATGTTGGGCGAGTCCAGAACCAAGGGCCACAGTTGAAGAATAAGGGGTAGACTATTAAGAACAGAGATGAGGAAAAACCTTTTTCACCCAGGGAGTTGTGAATCTGTGGACGTCTCTGCCTCAGAAGGCAGTGAAGACCAATTCCCTGGATGCTTTCAAGAGAGAGTTAGAAAGAGTTCTTAAAGATAGTGGAGTCAAGAGATATGGCAGGAACGGGGTACCGTACTGATTGGGGATGATCAGCCATGATCACAGTGAATGGCGGTGCAGGCTCGAAGAGCCGAATGGCCTACTTTTACAACTATTGTCTAAGATGCTGGTTTAAACCGAGGTTGGAGACAAAATGCTGGAGTCACTCAAGGGACAGGCAGCATCTCACGGGAATGTATACATTTATTTTCTGTGTTGTCCATCTTCTGTATTCAGCCCACTGCTGACTGAATAGAAGGGCTGCGCGCTGTCTTTAGGCGGCAGCAGCAGCAGCAGCAGCAGCAGCAGCAGCAGCAGCAGCAGCAGCAGCAGCATCAGCAGCAGCAGCAGCAGCAGCAGCAGCAGCAGCATCAGCGGTAGCAGCAGCAGCAGCAGCATCAGCGGCAGCGGCAGCAGCAGCAGCAGCAGCGGCAGCATCAGCCAGCAGCAGCAGCAGCAGCGGCAGCAGCAGCGGGGGCGGGGCTATCCAACGACAGAAACTCAACCTTTACAGTCTCGCTCTACCCAGCAACTGCTGACTCATAGCAGTGCTATGCTCCCATTGGCCAGGAGTGGAGAGGGGGAGGGGGAGAGGGACGGGAGAAGGGAAGGGGACAGGGGGAGGGGAGAGGGGGAAAGGGAGGGAGAGGGGAGAGAGAGAGACGGGGAGGGGAGAGGGGGGGAGGGGGGAAGGGAGGGAGAGGGGAGGGGAGAGGGAGGAGAGGGAGAGAGAGAGGGGTAGAGTTAGAGGGGGGGGGGGAGTGTGAGGGAGAGGGGGAGGGGAGAATGGGGAGGAGAGTGAGAGGTAAAGGGGGAGGGGATTGGGAGGCAAGGGGAGAGGGGGGGAGAGGGGAGGGGGGAGAGGGAGAGGGGCAGTGGGACTGTGAGAGGTGGACAGAGACACAGCCAACGGGACAAACCCACAGTTAGAGCGGCTCAGACAGAGAGAGATAGATGGGGAGTGAGAGATAGAAACAGTAAGATAAGAGTGACTGGCAGGAAAAGGCAGAGAGGAAATGTGTGTGTGTGAGAGAGAGAGAGAGAGAGAGAGGGCGAGAGAGGGCGAGAGAGAGAGAGGGGGGGGGCAGAGAGAGAGGGGGGGCAGAGAGAGAGAGAGAGAGAGTGAGAGAGAGACAAAGAGACAGGGAGATGGATAGGGTGTGGGAGAGGGAGCGGGACAGAGAGAAGGAGGTCACAACACGGTGGTGGGGGGGGGGAGCTGCAGGGTGAATAACAGGCAGACGAAAAATAAAAGACAAACTTTATTCTCATGTGTACCGAGGCACTGTGAGATCGAGAGAGAGAGAGAGAGAGAGAGAGAGAGAGGAGGGCAGAGTGGCAATGTGTCCATTGTGATCAGAGCACCCTTTCCCTGCCCTGCTCTCGAGAGAATCAGTCTATATTCGGCGAGGAGAGATGAGTCGTCTCTCCCGTGCCCTCACCCCACAGACTGACCAGCTCAGCCCCACGATGCTCCCACATTCACAGCGATGACCACGGGTCACTGGTCACACGACTGTCCACTGACACCCCCTGTGTCCAGTGTACTGGTACGGACACTCCTGCTGAACAGTGCACTGGCACAGGTATGGTTTGGTACTTTATTTGTCACCTGTACCGAGGTACAGGGAAATTCATTTTAAGATACATTTCAGAAGAAGTATCACTATACATAAGCACTTAGATACATATTAGATAAGCATTGCAGATACATTACGATACGCGGCTGCTCCACCGCGTGCTCGGCCTCATGGAGCGGCGCCAGGTCCAGCCGAGCCCCAGGCAGCTGCAGGGCCTCCAGCAGCCCACTCCCCCGTCGAGGCCGTGCACTCCCTCCCGCAGCCGGTCTCCTCACCGGCCCTCCAGCTGGGTTCCCGTGGGTCATCGATACGTGGCGGGCGAGCCGGGTCTTCCAGGCTGGTCCTCGGTTATCCCACTTTTTAAGAAAGGCGGGAGAGAGAAAACCGTGAATTATAGACCAGTTCGATTGACATCGGTGGTGGGGAAGATGCTGGAGTCAATCAGAAAAGATGAAATAGCAGCACATTTGGATAGCAGTAACAGGATCGGTGCGAGTCAGCATGGATTTACGAAGGGGAAATCATGCTTGATTCATCTTCTGGAATTTTTTGAGGATGTAACTGGGAAAATGGACAAGGGACAGTCAGTGGATGTAGTGTACCTTGACTTTCAGAATGCCTTTGATAAGGTCACACATAGGAGATTAGTGGACAAAATTAGAGTACATGGTATTGGGGGTAGTGTGCTGAGGGATAGAAAATTCGTTTGCAGGCAGGAAACAAAGAGTAGGGATTAACCGGTCCCTTTCAGAATGGCAGGCAGTGACTAGTGGGGTACTGCGAGGTTCCGTGCTGGGACCGCAGATATTTACAATATACATTAGTGAATTAGGTGAAGGGGTTAAAAGTAACAATTAGCAAATTTGCAGATGAGACAAACCTGGGTGGCAGTGTGAACTATGAGAAGGATGCTATGAGGATGCAAGGTGACTTGGACAGGTAGGGTGAGTGGAAAGATGCATGGCATAAGCAGTTTCATGTGGATAAATGTGAGGTTATCCACTTTGGTGGCAAGAACAGGAAGGCAGATTATTATCTAAATGGTGTCAAGTTAGGAAAAGGGGTAATACAACGAGATCTGGGGGGGGTGGGAGTCCTTGTTCATCAGTCAATGACAGTAAGCATGCAGGTACATGCTGAGCCCTAAAGAGACCACGCCTGGTAATTGCGTGAAGTTTCGGTCCCCAAATTTGAGGAAGGACATTCTTGCTATTGAGGGGAGTGCAGCGTAGGTTTACAAGGTTAATTCCCGGGATGGCGGGACTGTCATATGCTGAGAGAATGGAGCGGCTGGGCTTGTACACTCTGGAGTTTAGGATGAGGGGGAATCTTATTGAAACATATAAAATTATTTCGGGATTGGACAAGCCGGAGGCAGGAAACATGTTCGCGATGTTGAGGGAGTCCAGAACAAGGGGCACAGTTTAAGAATAAGGGGCAGACCTTTTAGAAGGGAGATGAGGAAAAACATTTTCACCCAGAGAGTTGTGAATCTGTGGAATTCTCTTGGTCAGAAGGCAGTGAAGATCAATCCTGTGGATGCTTTCAAGAGAGAGTTAGAGCTGTAAAGATAATGGAGTCAAGGGGTATGGGGAGAAGGCAAGAATGGGGTACTGATTGTGGATGATCAGCCATGATCACAGCGAATGGCGGTGCAGGCTCGAATGGCCGAATGCACCTATTGTCTATAGTATAAGATGCTGGTTTAAACCGAAGTTAGACACAAAATGCTGGAGTAACTCCACGGACAGGCAGCATCTCACGGGAATGGTCCCATTCCTTTTCTCCAGAGATGCTGCCTGTCCCGCTGAGTTACTCCAGAATATGGTGTCCATCTTCTGCATTCAGTCCACTGCTGACTGAATAGAAGGGGGTGCGAGCTGCCTTTAGGCGGCAGCAGCAGCATCAGCAGCAGGGGGCAGGCAGCAGCAGCAGCGGGGGCGAGTCTGTCCAGAGACTGAAACTCAACCTGTACAGCTCGCTCTACCCAGCAACTGCTGACTCACAGACGCGCTCTGCTCCCATTGGCCAGCGCCACGGCTGGCAGACCCGCCCCCCGGTGGAAATCCCCTGGTAGCGCGGGGAGGGGGAGGGGGGAGGGGAGAGGAGGGTGAGGGTGAGAGAGAGGGAGAGGGGAGGGGGAGGGAGAGAGGTAGAGGGGGAGGGGGGAGAGGGAGGGGGAGAGTGGGAGGAGAGGGGGAGGGGAGGGGGTAGAGGGAGAGGGGGGGCAGGGGGAGTGAAGAAGGGGAGGGGTAGGGGGAGGGGGAGGGGGGGGAGGGGGAGAGTGGAGAGGGGGGAGGGGATCGGAGGGGGGAGGGAGAGAGGGGGGAGAGGAGAGAGGGGGGGGGAGGGAGAGGGGGGGGAGAGGGGAGGGGAGGGGGGAGGGGTGGCAGAGGGGGGGAGGGGAGGGGGAGGGGGAGGGAGTAGGGAGAGGGAGGGGGAGGGGAGAGGGGGGGAGGGGGAGGGGGAGGGGTGGGGGCGTTGAGGGGGGGGGAGAAGGGGGAGGGGAGGGAGGGGGAGGGGGAAGGGTGAGGGTAGGTGGAGGGAGAGGTGAGAGGGGTGGGGGGAGAGGGAGTGAGGAAGGGAGGGGGAGAGGGAGGGGAGGGGGGGGAGGAGAGAGGGGGAGATGGGGTGTGAGGGGAGAGGGGAGGGGAGAGGCGTGAGGGGAGGGGAGAGGGGGGGGAGAGGGGGGAGGGTGGGGAGAGGGGAGAAGGGGAGGGAGACGGGGAGGGGAGGGAGGGGAGTGAGGGGGGAGGGGAGGAGAGAGGGGGGAGGGGGGGAGGAGACGGGGGAGGGGGGAGAGGGAGGGGGAGAGGTGAGGGGGGGGGAGAAGGGGGTGAGGGGGAGGGGGAGGGGGGGAGGGAGAGGGGTGGGCAGGGGGAGGGTGAGGGGAGAGGGGAGGGGGGGGGAGGGGGGAGGGGAGAGGAAGAGGGGGGAGGAGGAGGGGGGGGAGGGGGGAGGGAGGGGGAGGGGGTGTAGGGAGAGGGTGGAGCGTGAGGGGGATGTGAGAGAGGGGGGAGTGGGGAGGGGGGAGGGGGAGAGGGGAGGGGGGGTCGGGGGAGAGGGGGAGAGGGGAGAGGGGGGGGGGAGAGGGGGAGGGGAGTGGGGAGAGGGCGAGGGAGAGGGAGGGGGAGAGGGGGTGTGGGGAGAGGGGGAGGGGAGGGGAGAGGTTGAGGGATAGGGGTGAGGGGGAGGGGAGGGGAGGGGAGGAGAGGGGGGAGAGGGGAGGGGAGTGGAGGGGGAGGGGAGAGGGGGGAGGGGTTGAGGGGAGAGGGGAGGGGAGGGGAGGCAGTGGGGAGAGGGAGAGGGGGAGAGAGGGGGGTTGGGGGAGGGAGATGAGGGAGGTGGGGAGGGGAGGGGGAGGGGAGAGGGGGAGGGGGAGGGAGTGAGGCAGGAGGGGTTGAGGGAGGAGGGGAGGGAGAGGGGGAGAGGGGGAGGGGGAGGGGAGGAGGGGTGAAGAAGGAGGAGGGGGAGGGGGAGGGGAGAAGGGGGAGGGGGAGGGGGTGATATAAAAAGAGGGGGGAGGGGGGAGGGGGAGGGGGAGGGAAACGAGGGGGAAGAGGGGTGGAGGCGGGAGGGGGGGGAGAGGGGGAGGGGGAAGAGGGGAGGGGTGAGGGGAGGGGAGATGGGGATGGAGAGGGGGAGGACGGGAGGGGAGGGGGAAGGGGAGGGGAGAGGGGGCAAGGGGGGAAGGGATGAGGGGGATGAGCGGAGTTTGGGAGGGGGGAAGGGGGGGGAGCGGAGGGGTTGAGTGGGGGAGGAGAGGATGGGGAAGGGGGGAGGGTGGAGGGGGAGAGGGGGGGGTGAGGGGGAGAGGCAGTGGGGGTGGGGAGAGGGGGAGAGGGCGGAGGGGGGCGGGAGAGGTGGGGAGGGAGAGGGAAGGGGAGGGGGAGGGGGAGGGGGAAAGGGGAGGGGAGAGGGGGGAGGGGGAGCAGGGTGGGGAGGGGTTAGGGTTAGGGAGAGCGAGAGCTGGTGAGGGAGAGGGGAGAGGAGGGGGGAGAGGGGGGAATGGGAGGGGGAGGGGGAGGGGAGCGGGGGATGAGGGTTGGAGGGGAGTGCACGATACTCGAGGTGCGGGAGTGAGGGAGGAGGGAGGGAGAGGGGGGGAGGGGAGGGGGGGAGGGTTCAGAGGGGGAGAGAGGGGGAGAGATGGGGCTGCGGGGGGGGGAAATGGGGAGCGGGGAGAAGGAGAGAGGGGAGACAATAGACAACAGGTGCAGGAGTAGGCCATTCCGCCCTTCTAGCCAGCACCGCCATTCAATGTGATTATGGCTGTTCATCCCCAATCATTCATGCCTTCTCCCCGTATCCCCTGACTCCGCTATATTTAAGAGCCCTATCTAGCTCTCTCTTGATGGTATCCAGAGAACCGGCCTCCACCGCCCTCTGGGGCAGAGGATTCCACAGACTCACAACTCCTGTGTGAAAAAGTGTTTCCTCATATCCGTTCTAAATGGCTTATCCCTTATTCTTAAACTGTGGCCCCTGGTTCTGGACTCCCCCAACATCGGGAACATGTTTCCTGCCGCTAGCGTGTCCAAACCCTTCATAATCTTACGTTCATTAAGATACCCTCTCATCCTTCTAAACTCAAGAGTAGACAAGCCCAGCCGCTCTATTCTATCAGCATATAGCTGTCCCGCCATCCCGGGAATTAACCTGGTGAACCTGCGCGTCACTCCCTCATTAGCAAGAATGTCCTTCCTCAAATTAGGCGACCAAAACCTAAACACAATACTCCAGGTGTGGTCTCACTAGGGCCCTGTACAACTGCAGAAGGCCCTCTTTGCTCCTATACTCAAGACCTCTTGTTATGAAGGCCAACAGGCCATTCCGTTTCTTCACTGCCTGCTGTACCTGCATGCTTACTTTCATTGACTGATGATCCCGTTGTACTTCCCCCTTTCCCAACTTGACACCATTTAGATGATAATCTGCCTCCCTATTTTTGCTACCAGTGGATAACCTCATAGTTATCCACATTAAACTTCATCAGCCATGCATCTGCCCACACACCTAACCTGTCCATGTCACCCTGCATTCTCATAGCATCCTCCTTACAGTTCACACTGCCACCCAGCTTTGTGTCATCTGAAAATTTGCTTATGTTACTTTTAATCCCTTCATCCAAAACATTGATGTAGATTTTAAATAGCTGTTGTCCCAGCACCGAGCCTTGCGGTACGCCACTAGTCACTGCCTGCCATTCTGAAAGGGACCCGTTAATCCATACTCTTTGTTTCTGTCTGACAACCAATTATCTATCCATGTCAGCACACTACTCCCAATACCATGTGCCCCATTTTTTCCCACTAATCTCCCATGCAGGACCTTATCAAATGCTTTCTGAAAGTCCAGGTGCATTCTCAGTGTGCGATGGGGGAGAGAGTTGGGGTGAAGTGGTGGATATGTGGTGGCGTGATAGCAATTGAGGGTGGGTGGGGAGGGTAGGGAAGGGAGTGAGGGGTGAAGTGAGCGGGAAGCGGAGCGAGGGGGAATGGGAGAGGGAGAGGGAGGGGCAACAGGTGAGAGGGGGAAGGGGGGAAGAGGAGTGGAGTGAGAGGAGAAGGGAAGAGGGGAGTAGGGGAGGGGAGGGGAGGGAGAGAGGGAGAGGAGCGTGTGCGGAGGAAAGATGGGAGAGAGAGATGGAGGGGGAGAGGAGTGGGCAGAGGGTGGAAGGGTGTGATGGAGAGGGGGAGGGAGAGGAAGGAGGCAGAGAGCAGGTAGTGGAGAGAGGGGGAGGTTTAGAGTGGTGAAGAGGTGTGTGAGGAGAGTGAGGTGAGGTAGGTGAAGGGGCAGGGTGTTGGTAGAGAAGAGGAGACGTGTAGGGCGAGGGGGAGGAGGGGAGGGGGAGATGAGGGGTGAGGGTGGGGGAGTGGCTGAAGGAGAAGGGTTGAAGAGAGGGGGAGGTAGAGGGAGAGAGGGGGTTGGTGGAAGAGTGGATGGGAAGGGCCGTGCATGACGGTAAAGGGTGGTAGAGGGGTAGAGGAACAAGGTGTGAGGGGTGGGGAGTGAGGACAAGCGTTACGGTGACAGGGTGTGAGGGGACATGGGTGATGGGAGAGAGGGACAAAGGGTGAGGGGGCGGAGTGCTTAAAGGGGGAGGGGGAGGAGGGGGAATGGTGACGGTTCAGGGGGTAGGCAATGGGGGAGTGGGGAGATTCTGTACTAATGTTTCACTTTGTCCTGCATCTGTGCAACCGATTGATTATATTATTAGATATTTTACAGGATAGTATTTAATTGAATGGAGAGCGCAAACATGAATATCTATTCTCTCTACCTCAGTACCCGGGATGAAATACAACCAAACTATAATGGCCAGAGGGGGAGGGGGGGGTGAAGGGGCGTAGGGGGGGGGCGGTGGAATCCAGGGAAGAAAAGGTTGGAGGCAGTTGGGGGTTAGAATGTATGGCAGGTGTGGGGCGGTGGGGAGGGCGGTGAAGGGGGGTAGTAAGGTCTGGGCTGATGGAAGAGAGGAGGAACGGTGAGGGGGGGGGGGGGGGGCATACAACATGGAACGTTTTTGGATTGTGGGAGGTCCCAGGAGAGAATCCAGTTAGTTCACGGCAGAACGTACTAAAACTCCGCTACAGGACAAGCACCCCGTGTCAGATTGAACCGGGTCTCTGGCTTGTGAGGCAGCGACTCTCCGGCCCGCGCCACCCGTTGGAGAAAGGTTCTGGAGTAAATTTCCGATGCCTTGGAGGCCAATTTGTAAACCAAATAATAAACCAGGGGCATATCCAAGTTGGCAGCCGTTGGACGTTTATGTCGCATCCACAAGTATCGGTTGAGGTACGATACAACGGCTTTGCTCGCTGCAGTGTCACAGGCACATTGAACTCATTAGGCACAAAACCCAATTATACATAAATTACATGAACATTGCAAAGAAGTAAGGATGGGCAGAATTACAATTAGAAAGGAAATCAATCCACAACAGTGGCAGGAGTTGGGGTGTCGGTGATGCGTGGTGGGAGGTGAAGCATTAGGGTCCCTGTAGTTCTAACCACACTGCGGTTCACTTGCACAAAGATCTCCAGAAGAATGGTCTTAATGACTGGTGTCACGGGCGTTTCTGTAACTCTCCCCACGGCCGTGCCGATCCCCACGATGTACTGGTCACTTGCCCCAGACTTACTGTTCACGGCCCCATTCGTGACGATATACCTCCTCAACATTATCATCACCTCTATCTCCTCCCCTCACTCCATCTTAGAAAACACACCCACCTTCACTGCCCTCCACAACACACCCCCCACCCTACCTCCCCGTACAGATCACACCCCACACCTCATTCCGCATCATAACACACCCCACCCCTCACTCCATTACACACCTCCTCCATAAACCACCCTCCTCACCTATACTACACGTACCTCTACCTTCTCTCCAATCCATAGTCTCCTCCTCCTTCTTCTTCGTCTCGCCCTTCCTTCTCCCCGTTTCCTCCTCCTCTCCATACCCCTCTACTCTGCCATATCTTTCCACCTCCCCTTCCCAGTACCCCCTTGCTCCCTAGACACCCATCCTCTCCACCCCGCATCCCGCTGCC
>CM069160.1:31959682-32012838 GCA_035221665.1 Okamejei kenojei
GGTTTCGGTATTAGGAGGGTTTAATATATTCTGTTCAAAAACGGATTGTGGTGTGGGTGGAGGCAGTGGCAGCGCAGGCGGCAGTGATGAGGTGCCGTGAGACAGTGAGTGTAGTCAGTGTGTCAGTTGTCATGTGTGACAGGTTTATTAAGTCTCGGGGGCCAAAAAGTTAGTCCCTGTGCATCGTGGGGGATGGCCCTCAAGGGCGTGGGGGAGTGAGTGGGGAGTAGGTGAGAGACGAGGTTATTTGTGGTTGGACAGTGGGTTACAGTAACGCCCCGTGACCGGCCAGCAGCAGGGTCTTGTATGACCAGTTCTCCGGAGTTCTTTGTGCCAAAGTGAATGGAGCAAGGCCGAAGCAGTCTGGTGTGGTTTAGACACGGGACCCTAAGCTACCTCACCACGCATCCAACGACACCCAACTCCTTGCACTGTTGTGGAGTTGGTTAGTTGGTTTTCGTGGTTTTTGGATTTCTTTTCTAATTGTATTCATGCCCAAGTCTTCCTTCTTTGTATGTTCGTGTAATTTATGTATAATTGGGGTTGGGTTTTGTGGCCTAATGAGTCAGTCAGTCTTTGGCGTTTTTTTTGTTTTTGTGTGTACGCTGCAGTCTTGCAGCGAATTGGTGCAAGGCGAGTAGCTGCAATAATGCCCCCACAATAGTCCATAATAGTAGCTTGTACCTCCCGTTAACTTGTGGAGGGATGCGACATTAAACGTCAATGGCCTTATGACCTTTGCTTCTGTTTTTTGCTTGTTGCGCCAACTTTGGATATGCCCTGGTTTTTGATTGAATTATTGGTTTAACAAAATGGGGGCCCAGGGTCATCGGGGGAGGAAACTGTTTCCAGAACCTTTCTCATCGGGTGGTGCGGTTTGCGGGCGGTTTAGTTTTAGTGTTAGTTTAGGGTCGCTGCTCACTGCCTCACAGAGCCAGAGACCCGGGTTTCAATCCTGCTACGGGTCTGTCTTGTGTGGAGTTTGTTCCGTTCTTGCTTCTGAAGGTGAGAAAATCGCATGTAGATAGGGTGGGGGGTAAAGAAAAGCCTTTGGTGTGCTGGTCCTTTATATTAATAATTCAGAGCATTGATTATCGGAAGTAGGTAAGTATTGTTTAATATTGTACAAGGCATTTGGTAAGACATCTGGAGTTATGGTAGTACCAATTTTGGTCTTTTTCGCTCGCCTAGTTTAGGAAGGATGTCAACAAATTAGGAGAGTAAAGAGGAGATTTTACTAGATTATTGCCCACAGGGTTCCAAGCTACTATGTTCAGAGAAAAAAGGTTTTTTTTTTGACAAGTTAGGTCTTTATTCTGTGGAGCGCAGAAGTTATTATGGGGGACTTGATTGAGGTCTTTTATAAATGTATTGTTGAATGGGATAGACAGAGTCGGACTGTGGTGGGGGGATACGTTTTTCCCATTGAGGGTAGGGAAGAAAGATTAAAACAAGAGGGCTCATGACCTTGAGAAATTAAGGGACTGAAGTTTCGGGGTGTATGGGTATTAACGTGAGGGGGAACGTCTTTATTCAGAGGGTGGTGGCTGTGTTTGGAATGAGACTCCTGCAGAGTGGGTGGAAGGCATTGCATATAGATTTTAACTTTTAAGAGTAAAGTGGATAGTATATGGACGTGAAGGGAATTGAGGGGTATGGTTCTGATGTGCAGGTGATGGGACTAGGGGGAAATCAAATGGTCGGCTCGGTATGGAAGGGCCGAGAGTGCCTGTTCCGTGCTGGTAATTGTTATAGGTTATTCGGTTATATGGTTAACTAACTGGATGCTCTCTGGGTCCTCCCACCAATCAAAAACGTACAGGTTTGGATTGCCCTCCCCCCCTCACCATTCCCCCCCACTCTTCCACCTGCCCCTTATGTTACCCCTCACCGTCCCTCCCAACGCCCACTCTTGCCTGACATTTTCCCCCACACTGCCTCAACCCTTTCTCCTGGTTTCCCTATGCCCGTCACCCCCCTCCCCCTACTGGCCAGTATAGTTTTGGTGTTTTATAGGCCAGGGTACTGAGGTAGAGAGTAATTAGTTTTCTTGTGTTGGCGCTCTCGCTCAGCGACCAGGGTCAATTTTTTATTTCTAGCCTGGACATTAATATTATCAATCGGGTGCCACAGATGCAGGACAATAAGTGAATCAGCTAGTACAGAATCTCCCCACTCCCCCATTTGCCTATTCCCGGTCCGTCACCTATTCCCTCCCCTTTAACACTCCGCCCCTCGCAACCCTTTGTCCCCTCTCCTCCATCAAGACCCATGTCCCTTGTTCCCTGGAACCATAATACCTTGTCCGTCTCTCCCCCTCACCCTTGCTCCGTTACCTCCTCCTGTACGTCATGCTCGACGGCCCCCTTCCCATCATTTCCCCACCACCTCTCTGCCCTTCTACTCTTCCCTTTCTTCAAACCCTTCTCTTCTGTCACTCCGCCACCTCTCGCCAGCCTTCTCCCCATCCCCCCCCCTCACCCCTCGCCCTCAACGTCTCTTCTCTACAAACTCCCTGCCCCTTCTACCTACCTCACTCTCCTCCACACCATTCACCACTCGACCTTCCCCCTCTCTCCACTCTGCCTCTCTGCCTCACCTCTCACTCCCCTCTCCCATCCCCAGCACCCTTCACCCTCTGTCCACTTTCTCCCCTCCCATCTCCTCTCCCCTCTCTTCTCACCACTTTCCTCTTTTTTTTTTGTTTCCCTCTTCCCCTCCCCTCCCCCTCTCCCCTCTTCCCTTCTCCTCTCTCACTCCTCTACCCCCCTTACCCCTCTCACCGGTTCCCTCCCTCTCCCATTAACCCCTCCTATACAACTCCCGCTTCACCTCTTCCCTCTCTCCCCTACCTCTCCCACCCTCCCAAGCTATCACCCTACAACTTACCCAACTCTCTCCCCATACTCTCACTGCGGTGTACCTGGACTTTCAGAAGAAAAGCATTTGATAAGGTCCCGGCATTCATGGAGGATTAATGGGAACATAATGGAGGCTCATAGTTTTGGGAGTAGTGTGCTGACATGGATAGGAAATATTGGTTCTCTGACAGGAAAACAAAGATGTAGGATTAACAGGTCCCTTTCCAGAATGGCAGGCAGTGACTAGGGCGCGTACCGCCAAGGCTCCGGGGCTGGGACAACCAGCTATTTAAAATCTACATCAATGTTTTTGGACGAAGGGATTAAAATTAAACTTAAGCAAATTTTCAGAGGATGACACAAAGCTGGGTGGCGTGTGAACTGTATGGAGGATCTATGAGAATGCGGGTGACATGGACAGGGTTACAGGGGGTTTTTGTGTGGGCAGTGATGCATGGTGATGAAGTTTAATGGTGGTTAATTTTGAGGTTATCCACTTTGGTAGCAAAGATAGGGAGGCAGATTATCATGAATGGTGTGTGTCATGTTGGGGAAAGGGGGAAGGGGGATGTACACAGGTTCATCAGTCAATGAAAGTAAGCATGCAGATACAGCCAGGCAGTCTGAAGAATACGGAATGGGCCTGTTGGCCTTCCTAACAAGAGGTTTTTCTTGAGTACAGGAGCAAAGAGGGCCTTCTGCAGTGGTGCAGGGGCCCTAGTGAGACCGACCTGGAGTATTGTAGTTTAGGTTTTGGTCGCCTAATTTGAGGAAAGGCGTTCTTGCTAATGCAGGTCGTGATTACCTGGTCACCATGGTTAATTCTCGGGATGGCGGGACAGATCTATACAGTGATAGAATAGTGCGGCGCGGCTTGTCTACTCTTGAGTTTAGATGCATGAGAGGGTCTCTTAATGAACGGAAGATTATGAAGGGTTTGGACATGCTTAGCGGCAGGAAACAGGTACCGTTGTTGGGGGAGTCCAGAACCAGGGCCACAGTTTAGAATAAGGGATAGCCATTGAGAACGGAATATGAGGAAACATCGTTTTCACACAGAGAGGTGTGTGCCTGAGGATATTCTCTGCCCCAGAGGGGCTGTCGGTGGCGGGTATAGTGGTGTCAGGGCTTGTTGAGTGCGTGTGTGTAGGGCGCCTTTTGGGTGTGCGGTTGGATGGGGGTGTAGACGGGGTTGTAGGTGGTAGAGGGGGGAGGTTATCAAGCTGTAGCATCAGGGATGGCGACGGGGCTGGGCGTGTTGGGGATTGGCCGATCGACGGCTAAGGGGCGTGGGGAGACCAGAGCTCAGGAGACATGAGAACACCATGGGACAAAACACGAAAACACATGAGAGCAGCGACCACGCGACGGACACGACAAAGAGACAGCGAAAGCACAGACGAAAGCGACTATTCGACGCGAAGGATCACATCCCCATACCGCAAAACCCAGCAACACACAGCCCACATCGACCTGGCACACTCCAAGAGACACACCGGGCACAACGCCCACCGAGACCCTCATACTGCGGGACCCCGTTAACGACAAGGGCGCCCGCAAGCGTCTCGCGCACCGAGACCACAGCGAAAAGGAGACAGCACAAAGCGAGAAGGACACGAGCCGTCATACCCGCGTCCACGACACCGAGCCCAAGAAACAGCGCAAACTTCGCCCCTGCAAAACCAGACCCGCGTCCGCCCCCGGAGCTAGCCCGCACCCCCAAGCCCCGGAAACCGAGCTCAGCCGCCCCTCCCCACACGCCGCGACCGCGCTACCCCCCCTGCCACCCAGCCACGCTCCCCCCGCAGCAACTCGCCCTGCTAGCCCTGGCACCCCGCCTCCACTTTCCCTCCTCCGCCCCCTCCCCCCCCCCTCCTCCTCTCCCCCCTCTCTCTCCTCTCCCCTCCCCTGCACCCTACCCTTCCCTCTCCCCTCACCCCCTCTCCCCCCGCCTCTTCCCTCTCCCCCCTCCCGGCCCCCTTCTCGCTGCCTCCCTCTCCATGCCCCCCTCGCTGCCCCCTCTCACTGCCCCCTCTCCCTTCCCCACCCCGCGCTACCAGGGGTTTTCCACCGGAGGGCCGGGGCTGCCACCGTGGCGGTGGCCAATGGGTGCATAGCGCGACTGTGAGTCAGCAGTTGCTGGGTTTGAGCAAGACTGTACTGGTTGGTTTTGTCCTGGACAGGAACAACGTGCCTTCAGGTCAGATCAAGATCCCTGCACTTACCTCCAAACTGGGACTTGGACTGGCTGCCAACTGGCCACTTTGTATTCTCTCTCACGGTACTACTGTGTCACCAGCACTGTATCTATCAATGCGTATCTAATATATATCTAAGTGCTTATGGTTACGTGATCTTTGTTCTGAAATGTATCCCAATTTGAATTTCCCTGGACCTCGGTACAGGTGACAAATTTAAAGTTACCAGTCCATTACCTGTGCCAGTGCACTTGTTCAGCAGGTGTGTCCTTGGCGAAGTGCCACTGGACACAGGGGGTGTCAGTGGACGTCGCCCTGTGACCAGAATGACCCGTGGTCATCGCTGTGAATGTGGGAGTCACGTGGGGGGAGGCCTGAACTGGTCATTCTGTGTGTGGTATTGGGCACGGGAGGGAGAATGGCGCTTCTCTCCTCACCGATTATAGACAGCTTTTCTCAAGTGTAGGCAGGAAAGGGTGCTCTGATCCACAATGGCCTATTGCCTCTCTGCCCCATCTCTCTCTCTCTCCTCTCTCTCTCTTATTGGGTATCACATTACCTCGGCACACGTGACAAATAAACAAAAGGAAACTGCATACTGCCCTCACTCGAGGGCATCTAAGAAAGGCTTGGAAGTACAGATAAGTTTTTAGTCTTGATTAAAGGAGTCGATGGCGGGGGTGGAGGTGTGTTTGGTGAGGAATATGGAGGGTGAGATAATGTTATATTGGAGATCGCCCTGAGCTTATGCCTAGACGCGGGATGTTCATTAAATACATGTTGGCGATCTGACGACCTGGCAGGTGGGTGTAGTGGGTGAGAAGAACTTTCAATGTGGGTGGGGGCAAGCCCATTGAGTGCTTTGTAGACATAGAGGAGGATCTTGAAATTTATACGGAAACCGCACAGGGAGCTGTGGATGAGAGGCCAGGTTCGGGGTGATGTGGTCCCTTTTTCGGCATTTGGACAGTTGCAGGAAGTGACAGGGAGACATTGGCTGATGTCCAGTGTTAAAGGAAGATTGCAGTATTCGAGGCGGGTGGAGATAAATGTGTGGATGATCTTTTCGAAGGTTATCAAACTGGATGGTGTGTGGCCCATTGAAAATGTTTGATCTCACCTCTACTCTGTTGCTGCGCTACTAAGCTGCCGTTGCCCGGTCCGCGCTCTTCACTTTGGTCTCTCCGGCGAGCGAGCGAGCGAGCGACCCCGCGGCCTGCACGCCCGACCGACCCAGTCCCGTCGCTGCGCCTCCCCGTGCCCGCGCACCACCGTCCCGCTTCAATGGATAAACCAGCCCGCGGCTCGCGTCCCCGCGACCAGCCTGTGCTCTCCCGGGTCCTAGCGCTCGCCGCCTGGCCTACCAACCTCTCAAGAAGCTCCACACGTCTCTTAAGTCCTCACTGACAACTTAAAAAAATAGAATGATTTCAAATCGTTCTCACAATGTAAGTTGAAACATTTAGTGGACCTGCCACTAAACTTTTATGTTTTCATAAAGTTAGGGAAATGTCGCACATTCTTCTCTTCAGAGATGCTGCCTGCCCGCTGATTTACTCCCAGCATTTTGTGTCTATCTTTGGTTTAAACCCACATCTGCATTTCTTTCCTCAACCGGGTCAAAACATCCCTGTACATGGACGATGTTGCCGACTTCTGCTTGGATCCAGGGTGCCAACGTCGCCCTCCCCTGATGGCTACCTGCGTGTTGTGGCTGCATCAGGCGGAGTGTGAGCCAAGGCTTGTGGGCACCAAGTGTCACTACCCTGCTGAGGTTCTACCTGGTCCCCGGTGTTGGGCGAAGGATCCAAACCGGGCCTGCGGTAGAGTTGCAGAGTGAGCCACGCAATGTGCCAGTCAGCTGGACATTGCCGCACCATCTGTCATTCATGGAAAGGTTCTTCTGGACCAACACCTTTGACCACACGTCCATCGGGCAGTGGTCAGCAGGGAATGTCCTGCAGGCACTGCAGGGAAATAACTCCATGGATCCTGTGGCGTGGTTCCCTGAGCAGACTGCCCAGCTTGTCTGGCAAAATGCCTCATCACCAAAACTCACCAACAAGTACCAAGACCTGGCTTGGCTGGCGGTGAGGGGATTCCTCCCAGTCAGATCCTTCCTGCACCATCGGAACCTCACTACCAGCGCACAATGTCCTCGGGACGGCTGCTATGGAGAGGAGATGGTTGCCCACCACTTTGCATAGTGTGGATTCACAAAGAGAGTCTGGAGAGGTCTGAAAGGGTCTCTGTCACGGTTTGTTCCGAACAGTTCCACCACAGAAGACTCTGTGATTTACAGCCTATTCCCAGGGACAGATTTAGAGACTGACATCGAGTGCTGCTGGAAGGTCATCAACTCGGTGAAATAGGCTCTTTGGTCTGCCCGAGCATTGTTCACCACCCAGCAGAGCGAGATGTCCGTCGGGGAATGTTGCCGACTGGCCCGCTGCAGACTGCAGGAGTACGTGCTGAGGGACGCACTGAAGCTCGGTGCAGCCAACGCCAAGGCTCGGTGGGGGAGGACCACAATCTAGGGTCCTTCGGCTGCTGGACATGGGGAGCAGGGTGTAGTGGAGATGCCCCTCAAAATAAGGGATGGCATTCCACGCCAGTGGGCCACATGAGTGACAAGAGTGGGGGATATACTTGTGAAATTTGTGTAACGGGTGTAAACAGTATTGTATGTCTGTATTGCCTCCGGATATGTCGGATGATTTTTTTTGCACGGTTCATGTATTGTATATATTTATTACTTGAAGCAAAAAAGTGAACAAAACTGAACATGTTTCTCCCAACTGACCATCCTTAGTTGGGTTGGGAGATTGCAACCTTCACGTGGTCCGCCCTGTTTCGACTAATGCAATCAACCTGGCGTGCACAATCAAGTAAGATCAAATAGAACAAGTTGTCCAACAACTTTAGGCTGTGCACGCCATACGCAAGAAGAAGAAGACCATTCTTAGTATGAAACGATGCACGGTTTCTCCAAATATAGATGTACCTGAAGACTGGAGCGTGAGAGACGAGTGTACTGATGTGGATTAAAATATGTTTACTTCCATGCTGATCCCAGGCTGTGAAAGGAGATCCGGTCGAGGGGTTCCACTGCCCAACAGGTGCGATGCCCCCACTGTTCCACCCCGATGTTTCCTTAGCGATGGTTTCCTTCCCGTCCCTTTCTTGCAGCCAAATAGCATTCATTGCCCGAGACGGCAGCGGGCGCAGTGACACGGTACTGTAAGGGTTGAGTTTAATTCAGTTCAGAGATACAGCGCGCAAACAGACCCACTGGGCCCACGCCAACCAGCGATCCCCACACATTAACAATAGAGAATAGTGCAGGAGTAGGCCATTCGGCCCTTCGAGTAAGCACCGCCATTCATATAACATAGAAACGCAGAACATCGGTTCAGGAGGAGGCCATTCAGCCCTTCAAGCCAGCACCTCCATTCATTGTGATCATGGCTGATCGTCCCCTATCAATAACACGTGCTTGCCTTCTCCCCTTATCTCTTGACTCCACTAGCCCACAGAGCTCTATCTAACTCTATCTTAAACAATCCAGTGGCTTGGCCTCCACTGCCCTCTGTGGCAGGAAATCCACAAATTCACAATTCTCTGGGTGGAAAAGTGTTGTCTCACCTCAGTCTTAAATGGCCTCGCCTTTATTCTAAGACTGTGGCCCCGGGGTCTGGACTCGCCCAACATTGGGAACATTTTTCCTGCATCTAGCTTGTCCAGTTCTTTTATAATTTTATACGTTTATATAAGATTTCCCCTCATCCTTCTAAACTCCAGTGAATACAAGCCTAGTCTTTTCAATCTTTCCTCATATGACAGTCTAATTTTAGTCACCAGTCTCCCATGTGGGTCCTTATCAAAGGCTTTCTGAAAGTCTAGATACACTACATCCACTGGCACCCCTTCATCCATTTTACTTGTCACATCCTCAAAAAATTCCAGAAGATTAGTCAATCATGACTTCCCTTTCATAAATCCATGTTGACTTGGACTAATGCTTTTACTGCTATCCAAATTGCCACATTATTACCTCTTTAATAATTGATTCCAGCATCTTTCTCACCACCGAAGTCAGGCTAACTTCTGTGTAATTCCCCGTTTTCCCCTCTCGCTCCTTTTCTTGAAAAGTGGGATATCATTAGGTTTCTTCCAATCCACAGGAACTGATCCTGAATCTATTGAACATTGGAAAATGATCATCAATGCATCCACTATTTCTATAGCCACCTCTGTGAGGACCCTTGAATGCAGACCATCAGGCCCAGGGGATTTATCATCCTTCAGTCCCTTTAGCCTACCCAATATTATTTTTCGTCTAATTAAAATTTATTTCAGTCTACCCCCTTAGATCCTCTGTCCGCGACAGTACACCTGAGAGATTGTTTGTGCCTTCCTTAGTGAAGACAGATCCGAAGTACCTATTCTGCCACGCCTTGTTGTCCATAATAATTTCACCCGTGTCAGCCTTCAAGGGACCCACATTTGACTTTGCTACTCTTTTTCCCTTAACATAGCTAGAGAAGCTTTTACTTTCCTTCTTTATATTCCTGGCCAGCTTCCCTTCGTACTTAATTTTTTCAGCCCGTATTGCCCGTTTTGTTTCCTTATGTTGTCCTATGAAAGTTTCCCAATTATCTGGCTTCCGGCTACTCTTTGCTGTGTTATACATCTTTTATTTTAGTTTTTATTCTATCCCTTACTTCTCTTTTCAGCCACGGTTGCCTCCTACTCCCCTTAGAATCTTTTTTTCCTTTTTGGAATGAAAATGATCCTGCGTCTTCCGTATTATGCCTTGAAATGCTTATCATATCTGGTTCATTGGACAACACTAAATCCGGAATTGATTTTTCTCTGGTCGGCTCCATTACAAGCTGCTCTAAGAATCCATCTTGGAGACATTCTCCAAACTCTCTTTCTTGGTGTCCTGAAACAACCTGATTTTCGCAGTATACCTGCATATTGAAATCCCCCATCACCACTGTGGCATTACCTTTGTTTACATGCCAGTTTTAACTCCTGCTGCAACTTACACCCTACATCCGGCTACTATCTGGGGGTCTGTAGATAACACCAATTAGTGTCTTCTTGCCTTTACAATTCCTCAACTCAATCCACAGTGGATTGAGTTGAGGGATTCAATCCATCCATCCATCACCAGCAGAGCTACCACCCCCCCCCCCCCCCCCCCCCCCCTGCTCAACTGCATGTCCTTTCTATAGAATGTGATGTGATCATGGATGTGATCATGGATGTGATCATGGCTGAAAATCCCCAATCAGTACCCCGTTCCTGCCTTCTCCCCATATCCCGTGAGTCCGCTATTTTTAAGAGATATCTAGCTATCTCTTGAAAGTATCCAGAGAACCGGCCTCCACCCTCCTCTGAGGCAGAGAATTCCACACTCACAACATTCTGTTTCCTCATCTCCGTTTCAATTGGCTTACCCCTTATTCTTAAACTTTGGCCCCTGGTTCTGGACTCCCCCAACAGCGGCAACATGTTTCCTGCATCTAGTGTGTCCAAACCCTTAATAATAATCTTATATGTTTTTTTTCAATAAGATATCCTCTCATCCTTCTATATTCCAGAGTGTACAAGCCCAGCCGCTCCATTCTATCAGCATATATGGCAGTCACGCCATCCCGGAAAATTAACCATCTGAACCTACGCTGCACCCCCTCAATAACAAGAATGTCCTTCCTCAAACTAGGGAACCAAATTGCACACAATACTCCCAGGTGTGGAGTATCCTATGCTGCAATCCGCTAGGACATTTTTGACATTTACAAAGTCAAATTTTTTACATTTCACCAATCCTTTTGAAGATCCGAAGTTCTCAGAGAAAACCCACGCAGGTCACGGGGAGAACGTACAAACTCCGTACAGACAGCACCCTAGTCGGGATCGAACACGCGACTCCCGCGCTGTATTCGCTGTAAAGGCAGCAACTGCGCGGCGTCATCGTGACGGTCCCGTGACCGCTCATATTCAGCAGCTCCACGTTAGTGGATAACATTTTGAACCAGGAAGTGGAGGTTAAAATGGCAGCGAATGACCAGGTCGAGAGTTTAACCGAGGAGGCAATTTGTCCCATCTGCCTGGATTTCTTCACCGTTCCGGTTATACTGGAGTGCGGGCACAACTTCTGCCGCTCCTGTATCACACAGAGTTTGGGACAGGGAGGGGAGAAACTCCTGCCCGGAATGTAGAGAGGAGTTTACAGACCGCAGCCTCAGGGTGAATCGGGACCTTGGCAAGACTGTCTGAGAAAGCTCGAACACTGAGCCTGAATTGGACAGAGAAGGAAAAGTAAACTTCAATGCGAGGAACATCAGGAAGACCTGAAACTGTTTTGTGAAACTGACAAGAAGCCGATCTGTGTGGTTTGTGCAGCTGGGCGGGAACACAAGTCTCACAGCTTCATGCCGGTTAAAGAAGCTGTTGAAAGCTACAAGGTAATGCAACCCGATGTTGATCGCATCATTGTTTAATTCCGTCTTTATCGTCTAACACCTTTATTCTCTAATTCCCAAATATCAATCCCAGGTTCAGATCAAAGCTTCCATCGAATTTCTCACAAAAAATAAATCAGGGATCCAGCAAATGGAACAGCAACAGAAACAGAAGATTTCTGGAGTTCTGGTGAGGCTTTCCAGTTTCGATTTCCTGATCTTGTGTAAATTTGATCCCTGTGATGCGTGTAATAATAGGGCAGCGCAGTGACACAAGTAGTGCTGCTGTCTCCTAGTTCTGGTGAGCGGGTTCGATCCTGACCTCGGGTGCTGCCCGTGTGGTTCACGCCTTCTCCCTGTGACCGCGTCGGATTCCTTCCACATCCAAAAGACACGCCGGTTGGATGGTCAATCGGCGACTGTAAATCATCCCTGTGAAAGTAGGTAGTGGGTGAATCAATGGGAATTAAAGGGGACGTGAAAGGGAATGGGCGGCAGGGAATTGGATGAGGGGAATGGGATTGATGGGATAATGGGATTACTCTCATGATATTCAGAAGCATTTAGACAAGCTATTGAATTCTCGAGATAATTCAAGCTATATATTCAATGGAAGTAAATGGGATTGGCGAGGATCCGTACAGTGGCCAGTGTGGATATGGTGGGCGGAACGGCCTATTCCTGCGCTCAAAGACCGGATATTGTTAAGACCAAAGTTGGACCTTTGAAGACCGAAAAAGGTGAATTTATTATGGCAAACACGGAAATGGCAGATGAGTTGAACTAGTACTTTGGATCTGTCTTCACTGAGGAGGACACAAACAATCTTCCTGATATAGTAGTGGCCAGAGGAAATGAGGTGACAGAGGAACTGAAGGAAATCCACATTAGGGCAGGAAATGGTGTTGAATAGACTGATGGGACTCAAGACTGATAAATCCCCAGGGCCTGATGGGCTGCATTCCAGGGTACTTAAGGAAGTGGCTCTATAAATCGTGGATGCATTGGTAATAATTTTCCAATATTCTATAGACTCAGGATCAGTTCCTGTGGATTGGAAGGTAGCTAATGTTATCCCACTTTTTTAAGAAAGGCGGGAGGGAGAGAGAAAACGGGGGATTATAGACTGTTAGCCTGACATTGGTGGTTGGGAAGATGCTGGAGTCAATTATAAAAGATGAGATAGCCGAACATTTGATAGCAGTAACAGGATTGGTCCGAGTCAGCATGGATTTACGAAGGAAAATCATGCTTTACTATTCTTGTGTAATTTTTTGAAGATGTAACTAGGAAAATGGACAAGAGAGAGCCAGTGGATGTAGTGTACCTGGACTTTCAGAAAGCATTTGATAAGATCCCACATAGGAGATTAGTGGGCAAAATTAGGGCACATGGTATTGGGGGTAGAGTGCTGACATGGATAGAGAAGTGGTAGGCAGACAGGAAACAAAGAGTAGGGATTAACGGGTCCCTTTCAGAATGGCAGGCAGTGACTAGTGGGGTACCGCAAGGCTCGGTGCTGGGACCGCAGCTATTTACAATATTCATCATTGATTTGCATGAAAGGATTCAAAGTAACATTAGCAAATTTGCAGATGACACAAAGCTGGGTGGCAGTGTGAACTGTGAGGAGGATGCTATGAGAATGCAGGGTGACTTGGACAGGTTGGGGGAGTGGGCAGATGCATGGCAGATAAAGTTTAATGCGGATAAATGTGAGGTTATCCACTTTGGTAGCAAAAACAGGAAGGCAGATTACTATCTAAATTGCGTCAAGTTGGGGAAAAGGGGAAGTACAACGGGATCTGGGGGTCCTTGTTCATCAGTCTATGAAAGTAAGCATGCAGGTACAGCAGGCAGTGAAGAAAGCGAATGGCATGTTGGCCTTTATAACAATAGGAATCGAATATAGGAGCAAAGAGGTCCTTCTGCAGTTGTACAGAGCCCTAGTGAGACCACACCTGGAGTATTGTGCGCAGTTTTGGTCCCCTAATTTGAGGAAGGACATTCTTGCTATTGAGGGAGTGCAGTGTAGGTTAACAAGGTCTGTCATATGCTGAGAGAATGAAACAGCTGGGCTTGGACACTCTTGAGTTTAGAAGGATGAGAGGGTATCTCATTGAAACATTTAAGATTGTTTTGGGCTTGGACACACTAGAGGCAGGAAACATGTTCCCGATGTTGTGGGAGTCCAGAAGGAGGGCCACAGTTTAAGAAAAAGGAGTAAACCATTAAGAAAGGAGACAAGGATACCTCTTTTCTCACAGAGAGTGGTGAGTCTGTGGAATTCTCTGCCTCTGCAGGTTTTCTGAATGCTTTCAAGAGAGAGCTAGATGGCGCTCTTAAAGAATGCGGAGTCGAGAGATATGGGGAGAAGGCAGAAACGGGGTACTGATTGGGGATGATCCCCGTGATCACATTGAATGGCGGTGCTGGCTCGAAGGGCCAAATGGCGTACTCTTGCACCTATTGTCTATTATCTATTGATATTGATTCGCCAAATAATACTTTCCATACCGTGAGGAAACACAATACAGTGACATGTTGATCTTCACCTTTCATTTCACAGGAACAGTCACACAACTTTCAGTCACAGATCACATCCCAGTTTGCTGATCTGCACCAGATTCTCACTGAGAAAGAGCAGCGCGCACTGGCAGATATCCGAGAGGAAGAGAAGAAGATTCTGAATACAATGGAGAAAAATCTTGGAGAGATTCAAGAGAATTTAAATTCCATTGAGAACGAAGTCAAAAGGTTACAGGAACTACTGGATCTAAAAGACAACGTGTCGATTTTGAAGGTGAGGGGTTACACTACATTTTTGGTGAGGTGAAAGTGCACAGTCACACAATGGTGGGTGACATTTGTGAAATAAATGCCACATTTACCAGTGATTCAGAACTGGGTCAATCTTCCCTCTGTCCCAGCAATGTGCTGCTGTTGTTCCAAACTAAATGGCTTCCCTCATAATCTCTGGGAGCTCAGCACTGCCTGAGAACTCCTTGGGAAAGAGTTGCTGTGATCTTGTCAATGAGAATTGGGAAAGGGGAATTATCAGAGGCTTCTAGCAATCTATGTGAAATTCCCAAAGTCGTGACGAGAAAAGTCCATCTCAATTAATTGCGATTTGTATTTTATTTCTTGCAGGAGGTAGCTGGTCGCAATATGAGGTAGGACATGCTCCGGCCTGAATGTTTTTTTGCAGAACAGCTCAAAAATATGCTGTTGCTCAATTTATAACCAGTCATTAAATATTTGCAGGGTTCATGATGAAGCCAAACCACAGTCGGTCGTAGATGGAGCTTTGCCGATCGAAAGATTTGATAACCCCTTTATGCTCAACATATTAAGAGAAACAATTGATGTCATCAAGCAAGGTAAATCTTAATCCCTTTCCACTGTTGTTGTTTGATATATTTACGTAACACTTTGATGCAAAAGTTGATGTAATGAATGGATTGAAGGGACATCAGATTCATCTGTGCTGGGAACAGATGAATCTGATTTTCCTGCACAGGCCCATGTCGACCATGTTGCCCAAGTTAGCCCCACTTGCCTGCATCTGGTCCATATCCTTCCAAGTGGTTCCTATCCACCTACCTGCCCGTGTCTCTTAAATATCGTCATTGTACCATCCTTGACCACTTCCTCTGGCAGTTCGTTCCATACAGGAACGACCTACTGCTGGGAAAAGCTGCTCCTCAAGTGCTCTTTAGTGTATCCCCTGTCACCTGAATCCGATATCCTCTAGTTTTAGATTGGAAAAATACTACTGCTATTCACCTTATCTGTGCACACTTATATATATCTTATTCACGCCTATAAAGGCAGCCTGATAGGCTCCAAAGACACTTGTCCCCACCTGCGCAACCTCACCTGATCTTCCAGACCTGATAGAATTTCTTGTAACCTCTCCAGTTTGCCAACAACATTTTTGTGTCAAACATAGTATTTAATATCCTGACATATGAAAGCAAGAGTGACAAACACATTCTTCACCACCCTGCCTGTCACTGTTGCACTCCCATGACACTGTGTACCTGCAGCCCTCTCTCAGTTCTATAAAGATCCTCATTTACTGTATATGTCCTGCCCTGGTTTGTCTCAGCAAAGTGCATCACCTCACCTTCACTTGAATAAATCCCACCTGCCATTCCTGAGCCCATTGGCCCAGTTCACAGTGATCCCATTTACTCTCAGATAACCTTGTTCACTCTCCACAATATCACCAATTTTAGTTTAATCCGCAAACTGACCAACCATGCAACTTACAGACACACCCAATCGTGTATATAAATAAGGAACAACAGTGGACTCTGTCTCTAGTCTGAAAAATGACCCTCTACCAACATCCTCTGTCTGCAACATTCAGGTAAATGTTGTATTCCATCGGCTAGTTCACCCGGATTCCAGGAGATCCAACCTTCCAGAGCGGCCTCTCATGCGGTGTGTAGAAGTTGCATCTCTCAGAGGGCAGTGAATATCTGGAATATTGTGCTCAAGATGGTGGTGAAAAGCTGAGTGATTGGATATGTGCAACTTGGCTAAAAATAAATATTTGATAGATGGAAAAATTAAGATTATGGGGAACTCACACAGAAGAGGAATTGGTGGCAGCTTAGATCACCCATGATCACATTGATTGGAGGTGCAAGCCTGAGGTGCGGATCCTAATCCTGGTCCTGTGTTCTTGTGTTCCTATGCTCCTGTGTACCGATAAATTGACAAACTTGACACAGAGGAAATGCAGCAAAGATTAACAATACTTGTTCCTGGGACAATGAGTTTGCTCTACAGGGTGAGAATGAGTTGACGAGGCCTGTGTACTCGAGAGTTTGGATGTATAGGAGGAGATCTCAGTGAAACACAATTTTTTTACAGGGCTCAGTGGGCTGGATGCAGGGAGGATGTTTCCCCTGTCTGAGGGGTCTGGAGAACGGGCACCATCTCAGAATGTGGGCTGCACCAAGTAGGACAGAGATAAGGAGACATTACTGCACACAGAGACTGGGGAACCTTTGGAATTCCCTGGACCGGTGGCTGTGGAGACTCAGTTATTCAGTGCTCTTGGTTGTTCATTACAGAATCAGGCCATTCGGCCCATCGTGTCCATGGCCACCTTTTCCCCAGCTATACTAATCGATTTGCCCACATTACATCGGTATTCTTCTACACCTCACCTATTTAAGTGCCACAAATGTAGTGATTGTATCTCACTCCACCACCTCCTCTGTAGCATGTTCCAGATATCACCCACTCTCAGCGCAAATAAAATTTCCAACTCGGATCCACTTTAAAATTCCTTGCACTAAAAATGAACCCGCACCAAGAGAGATCTGATTACCCTGCATGTGAATAGGGTTTTGATAATCTACCCGATATCCTGCTGCAGACTTTGACAACCTTCCCCGCTATCCACAATTTCTGCGTCCTCCACAGACTTACTAATCACACTTCCTACATTCACATCCACGCCTTGAAAATATAACATAAACAGCAAAGGTTACAGCACCGATCTCTGCTGCACTCCACCAGTCACAGACCTCCAAGCAGAAAAATCATCCTTCCACCGCTACCTTCTACCTCCAACCACCAAGCCAATTTTGGATCCATTTTACCAGCTCGCCTTCGATCCCACCTGCCTTCACTTTCTGGACCAGCCTTACACTGTCAAGTCTCACATTGTCAAGTCTCTCAGTGAAGTTCTTTATTGGTTAACAATGAAATCAGTGTGCTCTTGGTTGTACCATCCCATCAAATCCACCTGTGAATCCCCTCTCTTTCAGTGACCCGACAACCACAAGTCTCTGTTCAGGTCCATTTCTTAAAACAGACAACTCACAATAGGTTAGGTAGACCAGCACAAGCTCTACTGATCATTAGCCGGCGAGAGTGCCAGGGATGCTAAGTAAAGTATACAACAGATACTTAACCCTCCTGAGCCACCACTCTAATGAACAAAGACATACAGCATCTATTTATAGTATTTTGTAAACGTGGTCACATGGTTATACAGAGTAGCAACAATGAGGCCTAACACAAATAAATCACAGAGTATAGCCATTCAAAGTATTCTTGTTACTAATACAATACTTGTCATCTTGTGGTTCTCCCAATCACAAACTGTTGATCACAAACTTTTTAAACAGCAGGAACTTAGTCAACATTTACAATGCTGTCTTAATAATGTATTCATGATATCAGCTACCAACCAGAAGGCTTCTATTTACAGAAGCTACCACCTTCTCAGGAAATACATCATCTCTCACATTGAAATAGTTTTATTTTGCATGGGCATAACAGGAAACGGCTTGAATGCAGGCCTCTAACTTCCTGATTATCCAGCTCTTGTACAGCACAGAATTACAAAACTTTAGTTTTCTCAGAACCCAAAGAAGTCAAATTAATATTTACTGAATCAATTCTTATTGTAAAATATTTTTCCTATTAACTAGGATATTATCATCTTCACCCATTCTTACTAACACCCGATCGTTCAACCTCTGCTTCCTTCCATGGTCCAAGCCACCCTTCCTCTCTCTCACCCTCCACAAAGAAACAGGGTCAGGTCATCTGGCCTCTCGTCTCTACCCTCATTCACAATGATCATGGTGACTCCACCCCAAAAATCTACCTCCTCTTTAACAGCCTCAATTTGCCACTCACCTCAATATCTTCTTCTCCGACATGCCTCCATCTTTGAATAGCCCGCTTCATTTCTCCATCCCCACCGCAATCTCGCAATTCTCCTCACTCTCTGCACTCGTCCACCCTCCCCAACCTCATGAAATCCCCTCTCCGTCCAGAATAAAAACTCCGGCAGAGATGTATGTTGTCCACCCAATGTAGTTGGGGTGAAATCCCGCGCAAGGTGTCAGGTGCGCCCGCCTGTGCCCGGTCCCGGGGCCGCGCTGCCCGAGTCTCCCCCCGACCCCCGTGGACTCTCTAATTCTCTGCTTCTCCCCCCAGTCTCCATCACCCTGGATGTGGAAACAGCGCATCCGCAGCTCAAGGTGTCTGACGATCGGAAGTGGGTGAGATGGACTGGGACCGAGAGGAGTCTCCCTGACACCAGGAAGAGGTTTACAGACAGTCTGTGTGTGCTGGGATCGGAGGGATTCACATCGGGGAGACATTACTGGGAGGTGGAGGTGGCGGGGAGTCAGATCTGGAGTCTGGGAGTCGCCGCAGAGTCTGTGGAGAGGAAGAGAGTGGTCACACTGACCCCGGAGACTGGAGTCTGGAGCATCTGGCGGTGTGATGACGAGTTTGATGCACTCACCTCCCCTCCATCCCCTCTCCCCGCCCGTCCCATCCCCGGGAGGCTGGGAGTTTATCTCAGTTACGAGTCCGGGACAGTTTCATTTTACGACGCGGACACCAAGTCCCATCTCCACACCTTCACTGGGAATAAATTCACGGAGAAACTTTATCCTTTCTTCGGGCCTTGGCATATAGGCCAGTGGCTGAGAATCTGCTCCGGTTCCGCTCCGGGTGTGTAAAAGGGTCGGGTCCCGGGACCGGCGTCAGGAGCGGGGCTCAGCCAGGGGCTGTGGGGCAGAAACCCGGTGGACAACAGGTCGGCGCTGAACGAACGGCTCCCATTTAATCCCCAAATTCCGCGCCGTGAAACCCCAGTGAGCGCGGAAATAAAACCAGGGGGAATGTAAATGTGGGAAGAGTGAAATAAACAGCAACTGAAATCAGAGCTGTCTGTCGATCCGTTCATTTTAACGCGTTAACCGCGTCCGGCAACGGAACAGAAATTACTTTTGTGAAAATATAAAGATTGAAACAAGCAGCCGCGGGCGGCGGGTCCTGAGCTCCGGGCTGCGGGCAGACCTGGGTCCTAAAGTCCGCCGTCTCGAAAAATATATAGTGTGTTTGCAGCATTTGCTCTCCACACAACTGATGTGTTTTCTTAGGAACCAATCTTTGGAAGAATGTGGTCGAACCCAAGGAGGGAGGAAATTGTTGTAAACTTTGCTTTGACAGCCAATGAGTGGGTGCTTCGAGCTGCCCAGGACCAACATAATTTAATGATTTAAAGGGCGGTTGAAATACAAGAGTCGGTGCAAGGTGGGGCAGCGGGAGAGTTGCTGCCTCACAGCGCCAGAGACCCGGGTTTGATCCTGACTACAGGTGTTGTCTGTATGGAGTTTGTACGTTCTACCCTTGACTTGCGTGGTTTATCTCCGAGATCTTATTTTATATTCTGTTGTGCTGCAGCAAGTAAGAATTTCATTGTTCTATCTGGGACACTCTTGACACTTGACGTACAGGTTTGTAGTTTAAGTGGCCTTGGTGTCAATGTAAACTGTCCCTCGTGTGTGTAAGATAGTGTTAATGTGCGGGGATCGCTGGTCGGCGCGGACTCGGTGGGCCGAAGGGTCTGTTTCTCATCATCATAATCATACTTTATTAGCCAAGTCTGTTTTGCAACATACGATGAATTTCATTTGCCATACATTCATACTGATAAAAAGCAACAGAACACACAAAATACATTTTAACATAAACATCCACCACAGTGACTCCTCCACATTCCTCACTGTGATGGAAGGTGAAAAAAGGTTCAATCTCTCCCTTCTTTGTCTAAACTAAATATTAGTGTCAAGAATGTTTTATTGCCAAATGTCTCAAAACAAAATAAAGAAATACTAGCTTGCAGCAGCACACGGCTCTGTAAAACCCAGGATCCACACAAACACCATCAGTGTATATCAAAAACAAACACACATAAAGAATCAGAATCAGATTTTATTCGCCAAGTATGTTTTGCAACATACGAGGAATTTCACTGGCCAGGTCAGTCATACAATTAAAAGCAACAGACTCAAAAACTCATTTTAACATGAACATCCACCACAGTGACCTACATATTCCTCACTGTGATGGATGTTCATGTTAAAATGAGCTTCCTTTTGTTCTTCCATGGTCGTGGGACTCAAGCCCTCCGTTGACGGGACAGTCTTGACTCCAGTAGCTGTCGGCGTTTTGGCCCTCCGCATCGAGGCGTTTAGCTCCTGCATTGGGGGGATGTCTCATCTCCCGCTCTGGGAGATCGAACCTCAAGTCCTGATGGTCGAACATTCAGTGGCGTTGGAGCTCCCGACTCGGCCTCTCCCGAGACTGCGAGCTCTTGATGGTAAGTGCGCAGGCCGCGGTGGGAGCGATCCCAGGCAAGGGATCCACTCCGATATTAAGTCTGCGCCCCGCGGTGGGGCTCACGACAGTCCGAGGAGACCTCCAGCTCCAGCAACGGTAGGGCCGCAGAGCCTGGAGAATGTGCTCCGAAAAATAGATCACATCTCGCGGAAATAGAAAATTGTAGTGCGAAGTCAAAACCCCCAGGTTTATAGAGCTTGGAGTGTATTTGGAGTTTGGAGAGTTTAATAGCCTGCTGGATGGATGGCCGATGCAGTTTTCAGGTTCCTGTTCATCTTCCCGATGGTAGCAGTGAGATGAGAGCATGGCTATCGTGCACTGAAAATGCTGGCTGCCTATTTGAGACAACGCTTCTGAATATCCCTCAGATTCCTGCTGTATCTTTTCACTTTCACCTTAAGCCTATGTCCTCTGGTCCTCGATTACCCTACTCTGGGCAAGAGACTGTGTGCGTCTACCCGATCTATTCCTCTCATGGTTTTGTACACCTCTGTAAGATCAATACACCACTAGAGGATCAATGCCCACACAGATTGTGTCGGGGAGGGAAAGGGAAAGAGAGGGAGGGGTGGGGTGAGGAGATGACTGGAAATTTGAGCACACATTTCTTTCATCATCTCCTACCCCTCCCCAGCCACCCTGCTCATTTCCCCTCTTCCACCCGTTCACCTCCCATCTCCAAGATCCCCATTTCCCTGTTATCCAGCTCCCGCCATCACTTCCACTCATCTCTCCCTCCCTCCGGCTTTACATTTCACTCCTCTTCTCTCCTCATCTGACATATTTTGTCTCATTTTCACTAGTCATTGTCACTTTATTCCACCCACCCACTGACCAACCCCTTCACCAGTATTCCACCTATCATTTAAGGTAGACACAAAAAGCGGGGCGGAACTCTTCTTTAGACCCACCCAAACTCCCTTTCCAGCTTTCTCTCCTGCTCCACCCCCCCCCCCCCCCCCCCCCCCATCAGTCTGAAGGGTCGCCTGTGCATTCCCTCCATCGATGCTGCCCAACACTCTGAGTTCCTCCAGAACTCGGTGTTTTGTGTCGACAATTGTCCACTCTCGACCCCGCATACAGCAGCAATGCACGGGCCGAAGGCCTCTCCCTCTCCTTCTCTCTGCACTGCCGGCAGCCGCAGCAGTCCCACGGCCTTACAGATAGAACGTTGCATCCTCACGGTCCCCGATCAAGGTCACGTCTGCTCAACGGGCGCCTACTCCAGGCTGTGGTGAAAGCCCCCGAATCAAGCGACAAAGTGAGTGGAGGTGTAAGTTATTGGGGCAAATCCTCCAAAATTATGGAAGAACTCGGGGATAAGGACATGGACATTTTTAAAAACAGACTTGCTGGCTGCAAAGGAAGAACCAGTTTAAAACCTGTCTGTGGGCCTGGGCATTACATGATTATGCGAATGGTGTGAACAGGAAAGGCCGGGACGGAGATAATGAGATTATCTTGGAAAGACAAAGGAAGGAACCAAGCCTCAGAAGACGGGGGTAAACAGCCCAGCAGAAAGACAATCACCATCGTAAATGGCCCATCCATCCAGCCCATCCAAATGAGCCCATCCAGGTGATGGGATAACGATCAGGCTGAGGTATGGTGACATCAGCAAACCCATTATCCTCGGAAGCCTATTGTTCATGCCAGATCGAAACTGGGAAACTGGGAATCTAGACCCTTTTGTCCAGAGGCCCACCTGGGAGGTTTTAAGGGAGAAACTCGGGTATAAAAGGGACAGGCAAGCCAGAACTCGCTCTCTTTTCTGCTCTGTTGGACGGCTTCTGACCCTGCAACGATCTAGCTGTAAGTACCCCCAGACGACTTGGTGAAGTTCCCGAAATAGGATAGAGGTTGAGAGAAGAAGGGGAAAGGGGGGTGCATCTGTAATTAAAATTGTGTAAAGTAAGTTTTTATGACGTGCCGGGTAATTTTCTTTCCATAGTCTTAGTTTAAAGCATAAGTTTAGCCACGTATTATGTAGTGTTGGTGAGATTCGATTTCTCATTGTTTAATAAAGCCTGTAAATTTTAGACTTGCTTTGAGTCCGTCTTGGTTTCTGTTTTCTCTCATCAGCACGCTCTGGTCAAGTCAACCTTTTTATCATATCCCACCATAATTCCGAGGTCTAGAACCCAGGGGAACCCCTTTTTTTTGTATTCTCTCTTGGGAACCGCTCGAGTGGAGTGGTGGCCGTTTGACCCACCGACAAGGGAGAGAATCACTCGGGGAGTTAGGCCCGAAGTGGAGTAAAGGGAACTAAACCCCGACAGAGGAGAGAGAGGGAGGCGTCAGAGCAGGGTGTCGTTCCAGTGAGTGAAAGACACACGGAGGGGGTGGGGCACGGGGGGGGGGGGGGGGGGGGAACATAGAAAAACATGTGCAGCAGTAGGCCATTTGGCCCTTCGAGCTAGCACCGTCATTCAATATGATCATGGCTGATCATCCACAATCAGTGCCCCGTTCGGGTTGGAAGATTGCAACCTTCACGTAGTCTGCCCTGTATCTACAATTGCAATCAACCTGGCGTGCACAATCAAATAAGATCAAATAGAACCAGATGTCCTACAACTTTAGGCGGTGCACACCATACGCAAGAAAAAGTGCCCCATTCCTGCTTTTCCCCCCATATCCCTTGATTCCGCTAGACCTTGGAGCTAAATCTAACTCTCTCTTGAAAACATCCAGTGAATTGTACTCCACTGCCTTCTGAGGTAGAGAATGCCACAGGGACACACATGGTCTGTAAAAGCCTTCCGGTTACTGATTTATAAGTTGTCAAACTGGATCACGATTCAGGACGAAAGTAATGACTGTAATGTCAAGAGAAGCAGAGTGGGACGGCGATGCAGGACGGGGGGGTGGGAGGGGAGCGGGGGTGGGAGGGGAGCGGGGGGGTGGGAAGGGAGCGGGGGGGGGGGTGGGAGGGGAGCGGGGGTGTGGGGTGGAGGGGTGATGAGGAAGAGAAGTGGAACGGAAGGGGAGAGTGGCAGAGGGGACATAACGATGGACTTGGCCAGGGAGGGAGGGGGGGGGTGGGGCAGAGTGGCAGGATGGAGCCAAAGGGGGATCGCGGGTAGGGGAGACGTCAGGTCGTGAAAGGGAGGAGGTTGAGGGGGGGAGGTTATTTTGGGGGAGAGGTGGTTAGGGGGAGGGGTATTTGAGGGCGGAGGGTTGGTCGAAGGGAGAGCGGTGGTTGAGGGGGGAGGGGTAGTTGAGGGGAGGAGTGGTAGTTGAGGGGGGAGGGGTGGTTGAGGGGGAGGGGATGTTGAGGGGTAGGGGAGGTTGAGGGGTGATTGAGGGGGAGGGTGATTGAGGGGGAAGGTGGTTGAGGGGTGGTTGATGGGAAGGGTGGTTGAGGGGGGTGGTTGAGGGGGGAGGGGTGGTTGAGGGGAGGGGTGATTGAGGGGGAGGGTGGTTGAGGGGGGTGGTTGATGGGAAGGGAGGTTGAGGGGGGGTGGTTGAGGGGGGAGCGGTGGTTGACGGGGAGGGGTGGTTGAGGGGGAGGGGTGATTGAGGGGGAGGGGTGGTTGGGGGGAGGGGTAGTTGAGGGGAGGAGTGGTAGTTGAGGGGGAGGAGAGGTAGGGGAGGGGTGATTGAGGGAAGAGGGGTGGTTGAGGGGAGGCTTGGTAGTTGAGGGTAGAGCGGTGGTTGAGGGGGAGGGATAGTTGAGAGGATAGGTGCAGGAGTAGGCCATTCGGCCCTTAGAGCCAGCAACGCCATTCAATGGAGTTATGGCTGATCATCCAGAATCAGTACCCCGTTCCTGCTTTTTCCCCAACTGCCTTGATTCCTATAGATCGAGCCAAGAGCTCGATCTAACTCTTTCTTGAATACATCCAGAGAACTGACCTCCACTGCAGAGAATTCCACAGATTCACAACTCTCTAGGTGAAAAAGTGTTTCCTCATCTCAGTCCTAAATGGCCCACCCCTTATTCTTAAACTGTGTTGACCCTGGTTCTTGACTCCTCCAACATCGGGGACATGTTTCCTACATCCAGTCTGCCCAATCCCTTGAGCACTTATGTATGTTACGGAGAAAACGGGGCAACTCACCGACGTCAGGGCGGAGTTATATCTCTCTCCAATACAAAGGTCAACTAAACACAATTCAAACTTCTGAAGGAGGGTCGCGACCTGAAACGTCACCCATTCCTTCCCTCTAGAGATGCTGCGTGTCCCGCTAAGTTACTCCAGCATTTTGTGTCCGTCCACAATTCAACTCTCTCTGGTTCGGAAGTGGTTTAGTTCACGTCCCCTCAGCACGCGCATTGTATGCGCGGTTCTCTCCAACACAGCAGAGCAGAGCAGATACATGTCTAACGTTGCCACGTCCATAACTGTGTTCCGCTGCCCACCCACCCTACTCCCCCCTCTCTCTAACGTCACCGGGCTGCAGGGACTCGGCGGTGAGTCGGGCAGCATCGGTGGGACGGTGAGACGGTCATTGCCTGAGGTCGGGACCCCCCTGTCTGATGCACAGATGCTGCCCGACCCACCGGCTTTAACCCGCTCCTCCACGGGGTTAGACAAACATTCCCACCGTCTCTCATTGACCACACCCCCAACCCCTTCACCCCACTCATCTCTACCCTCCCCCGTACGCTCATCTCCCATCCCCGCCTCTTACATTTCCCTTTTATCCCCCTACTTCCCTCTCCCCTCCAGCCAGCATCGCCATTCAATAAGATCATTGCTGGTCATCCTAAATCAGGGTGACAAGGTTTTTTCTCATCTCATTCCTAAATGGCGCACCCAGTATATTCTTAAAGTGTGCCCCCCCAGCTCTGGACTCCCCCAACATCGGGAACATTTTTCCTGCATCTAGCCTTTTTCACACAGAGAGTTTGTGAGTGTGTGGAATCTCCTGCCTCCGAGGGCGGTGGAGGCCGGTTCTCTGGATACTTTCAAGGGAGAGCTCGATAGGGCTCTTAAAGATAGCGGAGTCAGGGATATATGAGAAGGCAGGAACGGGGTACTGATTGGGGATGATAAGCCATGATCACAGTGAATAGCGGTGATGGCTCGCACGGCCGAATGGCCTACTCCTGCACCTATTGTCCATTACCTCCAGCCTGCCCAATCCGTTAAGAATGTATATGTTTCCACATGAACCTTTCTCAGCATTTCTACATTCCAGTGAATACAAGCATAGTCGATCCATTCTTTCATCATATGACAGTCCTGCCTTTTGCACTTAACTGGATAACACAGAGACAAAAGGTTGTCACTGGATCTCTGTGCACATACAATGAACTAACACCAATGGCCTTCGTTACACCAGGCAGAGGCTCACATGACAGGCAGCATTTGTTAAATTAAATCTGATTTAAAATGTATAACGTTCATGTTACAATGTCTTCACAAGCTGCACTAAAACGTGCAGAACAAACATCCATTGCATCAATAGTCAGATTTTGTATAAGGGGGGGTCGGGGGAAGAGGGTGGGTCGGGGGGGAAGAATGCGGGTCGAGTGGAAGAGGGGGACGGGGGGAAGAGGGGAGGGGGAGAGGGAAGATGGGGGGTGTAAATTACCTCCAGACTCAGTACGTGATTCAAATACAATCTTAATCACCACTGAAATTAAACAGCACAAAGGATGATTAGTTGTCAGTACATCCTAGCTGCTCCAACTGTCCGTGCTGGAAAACAAGCGGCTGGGTGAACTGCCGACCGTTGTCGATTTCTCAGGCTGACGGGAGCGCCAAAGGTACAGAAATATCCTTTCAGCTTCTGGATGATGATCTCAGATGTGAAGGAGGTCAATTGGTCTCGTTCAAACCAATAGAAAAGGAGTCGACTAGAGCGAGGTAGTGCTTCCCGCACCATTCGAAAATGTCTGCCGCCAGCGATGTCCAGGGCAGAGCTGATGGAGGTTGTTGCAGAAGGGGCTGCTGCGCTGATGATGCGCAAGGCTCTTGCAAGCGGGGCAGGAGGCTACGCGGTCCCGCCTGACTTGCTTGGATCATAAATCGCCATTATCTGTGTTGGTTTCGCTGTCTAGTGAGCCTGTCAGATTGATGGTTTTGGTTTCGTGCGAACTGTCTATAGGTCGATGAATTCTGCTGTTCTGCATGTGTGTGCTGCTTCATCCAGTGTCAAATCTGGCCGTCTCAGAAGCTCTGATCTGAGCTTTCGGTCACAGCGAGAAGCAACAATGAAGAGAATGATCCCCAACGACTCCTGGACCCTGGAGGAGACAACGCCACACAGTGGTGAACCTGGACTTTGGTTTAATTTAGAGATACAGCTCAGGAACATGCCCTTCGGCCCACTGAGTCTGCACCGCCCAGCGATCCCCGCGCACTTACACTAACCCTACACGGAGAACAATTTACAAATAGCCGACAAATCCGCACGTCTTTGGAATGTGGGAGGAGAAACCCACGCGGCCACGGCGAGAACGTGCCAAATTTCGTTCAGACAGTACTCGTAGTCAGGATCGAACCCGTTGTCTCTGGCGCTGTGAGGCAGCAACACTACCCGCTGCACCACCATGCCGCCCTCTGGAAACGTTTGGAGTGTTTTGGGCCAAACGCGGGCAAGTGGGACTATTGTAGATGGGGCATGTTGGTGGGAAGGGAGGAGTGGGGGCCAAAATGGCCTGCTCCTGTGCTGAATGACTCTCCCATCGGACAGGGACCCAGCATTGACTTACTTACCTCCGGGCAGGGCGTCACAGTGCAGCGTTGCAGCGACTGCATGGCTGCTGCAGGCAATCTTCTGTGACGTAGGTGTAGGTGCAGTTGTGCTTCCCCGGGTCCGGCAGGTACAGCACGGTAGGTGATGTTCCCCACGCCGGGATCCTGCGATCGCCGCTCCCACCGGTAGGTGACGGGGCAGCCGCCGACGGTGGAGCAGTTCAGCGTTAGATGCGACGAGTTTTGCAGCTGACCTCCACGGTCGGTGGTGGACCCATCGGCTCTGCAAGGCAGCACATTGCAAAGTCCAGCAAAACTGCAGACAGTTCAAGCCCATAGTGCACTAAAGGTGGCAGCACCAGCAGATAGGGTGGTAAAGAAGGCGTGTGGTATGTTGGCCTTCAATGTGTAGGGGCATTGAACACAAGATGCAGGATGTCATGATGCAGCTCTCTACGACTCTGGTTAAGCCCCATATGGAGTATTGGCTGCAGTTCTGGTCGCCCCGTTACACGGGAGATGTGGAGGGATTGGAGAAGGTGCAGAGGTAGTTTACCAGAATGCTGCCTGGATTAGATGGTTTCAGCTACAGGGAGAGGTTTGGGGTTGATTTTTGGATTTGGATGTGGAGAGGATGTTTTCCACTCGTGGGAGAGTCTAGGACTAGAGGTCACAGCCTCAGAATTAAAGGACTTTCTTTTAGGATGGAGATGAGGACAGGACAATAGGTGAAGGAGAAGGCCATTCGGCCCTTCGAGCCAGCACGGCAATTCAATGTGATAATGGCTGATCATCCCCAATCAGTGCCCCCGTTCCCCTGCGTTCTCCTCAAATCCTCTGACTCCACTAATCTTTAAGAGCCCTCTCTAGCTCTCTCTTGAAAGCATCCAGAGAACCAGCCTTCACCGCCCTCTGAGGCAGAGAATTCCACAGACACAAAACTCTATGTGAGGAAATGTGTTTCCTCATTTCCCGTTCTAAATGGCTTCCCCTTATTCTTAAACTGGGGCCCCCTGGTTTCAGGACTCCCCCAACATCGGGAACATTTTCCTGCCTCTAACCCTTAACAATCTTACATGTTTTCAATAAGATCCCCTCTCATCCTTCTAAACTCCAGAGTGTAGAAGCCCAGCTGCTCCATTCTCTCAGCATATGACAGTCCCCCCGCCATCCCGGGAAATTAACCATTCGCTGTATTCACTGCCTGCTGTACCAGCATGCTTACTTTCATAAACTGATGAACAAGGAGCCCCAGATCGCGTTGTACATCCCCTTTATACACAACAACACCATTTAGATAGTAATCTGCCTTCCTGTTTTATCCACATTAAACAATCTGCCCATGTATCTGCCCTCCTTCCCCAACCTGTCCAAGCCACCCCGCATTCTCATAGCATCCTCCCTCACAGTTCACACACTGTCACCCAGCATTGTGTACATCTGCAAATTTGCTAGTGTTACTTTTGAATCCCTTCATTCCAAATCATAGAGGGTATATTGTAAATAGCTGCGGTCCCAGCACCGAGCCTTGGAGTACCCCACTACTCACTGCCTGCCATTCTGAAAGCAACCCATTAATCCCTACTCTTTGGGTACACAAAATGCTGGAAAAACTCAGCGGGTGCAGCAGCATCTATGGAGCGAAGGAGATAGGCAAAGTTTTGTGGCCAAAACCGTTCTTCAGCCTGATGGGGATGGGGGAGGCGGAGGGGAAGATAGGAACAAGGAGGAGGAGGAGCCCGGGGGGCTGAAGTATAGGAAGGAAGGGGAGGAGCAACAGAATTGAGAGAAATTCGATGTTCGTGCCAAGGGATGCAGACTCCACAAGCGGAATATGAGATGCTGTTCCTCCAATTTGCGGTGTTGCTCACTCAGGCCATGGAGGAGGCCCAGGACAGAGAGGTTGGATACGGAACGGGAGGGGGAGTTGAAGTGCTGAGCCACCGGGAGGTTGGCTTGGTTAATGCAGACCGAGCGGAGGTGTTCGGCAAAACGATCGCCAAGACGCCTCCCTTGGTCTCACCGATATAGATCAGCTTAAATCTAGAGCTATAGCTCTTTTAAATACTGATCAAAAAATATTAACCAAAATACTAGCACAAAAGACTAAATAACAGTGATTAATTAAGTAATTAATTTCAGCTCAAACAGGATTTAATAGCAAAAACGATACTCCTCAAACAACCTGAGAAGATTATTCAATATTATATATTTGAAAAGAAACATTATACAAGAATTTATCAATTATTTTCATTGGACGCAGAGAAAGCTTTTGATCAGATTGAATGGTCTTAATTTATTTTCGGTTTATGGCAACCTTTCAGTTGGGAGAGAAGTCTATAACATGGGTTAAGCTACTATAAACCAAGGCAAAAGCTAGAATATTAATAAATCAAATTTAACAGCTAAATTTAATTTATTCCGAGGCAGTAGACAAGGTTTCCCTCTATCTCCACTACTGTTCGCACTGGCAATTGAACCCCCATTAGCACAACGCGTGAGATTATATCCTGAAATATACGGGTATGAAACCAAAGAAACTGAAAATAAAATCTCTTTATACCAGATAATGTATTACTTTAAATTACAAAGCCGGAAATTAGTATTCCTAACTTATTAGATTTAATTACTCTCCTCATTTTGGATTGTTTTCACGATATAGAATAAATTGGAATAAAAAGTGAACTTATGCCAATAATTGAAATAACTCACATATATTACAACATTATCCTTTTAAGATAGCAAATGAAAAAAAATCATATATCTTGGAATTCATGTAACAAAAAGATATGATTCTTTAATTTAAATCTAATTTCCCACCCCTATTGAATAAACTACTTAAAATATCCTATATTGGAAAACATTACCTATTTCAATGCTAGGTAAAAAATGAATGCGATAAAAATGATTTTTCTTCTGCAATTATTATACCTGTTTCAACTGAACCCGATATATCTTCCTAAAATTTTTTTTTAAAAAGTGGACCTCTATAGTTACCAATTTTATTTGGGATTATAAAAGCCATAGAATAAATTAAAAAAATCTATGTAAATCAAAAATCAGCCATGATCATATTGAATGGCGGTGCAGGCTCGAAGGGCTGAATGGCCTACTCCTGCACCTAATTTCTATGTTTCTAAAAATGAATGGAGGTTTTGCATTGCCTAATTTTATGTTTTTATTACTGGGCAGTTAATATTAAAAATATGATTTTTTTTTTGGTTGGAAGAAGTAGATGAACAACCAAACTGGTTAAAAATGGAAAAGGAAGACTGTTCACCTTTCGAAATTAGCTCTATTTTATTTGCTAATACTAAAATACATAAGAAAAATTATAGAGGAAATCCAATAATAGAAAGTGGCATACGATTTGGAAACAATTAAAGAAAACATTAAAATTAGAAAGTATACCACTGCTCTTCCCATTGTAAACAACATTGCTTTTAAACCTTCATTGATGGATAAAAGGTTTTTTTTAAATGGAAGAACTATGGAATAAATAAGAATGGGTGATCTCTACAGGGAAAGTTTATTCCTTTCATTTCAGGAATTACAACAAAATTACGGATTACACACAAAAGAGTACTTTAGATATTTACAAATCAGAGACTATGTTAAATCAAACACACAGGATTTTAGAAATAGAACGATAGAAAATTTAGATGAATGTCTCAATAAATATCCGAATACAGAAAAATTAATATCATATATTTATAATATTTTACTGGAAAATGATTTACCAAAGTCGGAAAAATATAGACAAGCATGGGGAAACGAATTAGGTCAAACAATTAGTGTAGAAGTATGGAATGAAAGTTTACAACATATACACCACTGCTCATTAAAATGCCAGACACTCCTTGATACAATTTAAAGTTTTACATAAAATTACACTTCTCAAAATCCAAATTAAACAGAATTGTTTCAAATGTTTCTGCTATATGTGATAAATGTCAGCATTTAGAAGCTAATCTAACGCATTCATTCACAAAATGTACAAAAATTACTAATTGTTTGGATAGAAATTTTTAAGATAATCTCGAATGTAGTTAATGCAAAATTTGACTCCATGCTCAAAATTAATCATATTAGGAATATTAGAAACGGATCAACTACTAACAACACAGCAAATATTTTTATTGGTTATAGTTAATAATTGGTAAAAAACTAATACTAAGATTTTGGAAAGGTCCTACATCCCCCACAATCAAAATGTGGATTACAGAAATGTCGGAGACACTTCATCTGAAAGATTAAGACTTGTCCTTTTGGACAGGCTAGATCAATTCAGAGGAATATGGTCTCCATTTATTGAATACTTAAAGGGTCAAGGTGGTCCGGTTCGAGGGCCTGACTGAAGCCTGAATGAAGACTTATATACAATAGACCACGAATATATCTCCAATGAAGAATATCCTGCTTAATACTCCACTCATTTTATCGATTTTACTACTTCTATTTTATGTCTTTTTATTATTTCTCTTTACTATCTTCTTTCTGTTATAAAAATAATAAAAAGTATAGAAGTATAAAATAAGAATGACTGTAAACTTTAAAATATTAAGAATGTATGTGACGAATAATATGTTTCTTCTTTTTGATTTTATATTATCCCTTCTTAATATGTATTTACTTCTAATAAAAATATTTTACAAAGCGACAAGTGTAGCATCTCTTGAGGTTGCAATAGTAAGTTCCCGGGAAGGGGTGGAGTGGGAGGGAAGGGAAGAATTGACAAGGAGTTGTGGAGGGAACCGGTCTTTTGCGGACGGCAGACAGAGGGGGTGATGGGAAGATGTGGCGAGTGGAGGGGGTCACGTTGGAGGTGGCGAAACTGGCGGAGGACTATGTGTTGCATGTGCCGGCTGATTGGGTGAAAGGTGAGGACCAGGGGACTTGTTGCGAGTGGGGGGATGGGGAGATAGGGCAATGTTACGGGGTATGGAGGAGAACCCTGGTGCAAGCCTCAACTATGGTGGGCGAGGGGAATCCCCGTTCCCTGAAGAATTAGGACATTTGTGATGCCCTGGTGTGGAAGTCCTACTCTTTGTTTCCTGTCAGCCAAACACTTCTCTGTCCATGTCAGCACTCTACCCCCAATACCATGAGCCCTAATTATGCCCCACTAATGTCCAATGTGGGAACTTATCAAATGATTTCTGAAAGTCCAAGTACACCAAAAAATTCCAGAAGATATAGGCAAGCATTATTTCCTGTTTGCAAATCCATTGCTGACTCAGACCGATCCTGTTACTGCTATCCAAATGTGCAGCTATTTCATCTTTTATAATTGACTCCAACATCTTCCCCACCACCGATGTCAGGCTAACTGGTCTATAATTCCCCGTTTTCTCTCTTCCGCCTTTATGAAAAAATGGATAACATTAGCTACACCTCCAATCCACAGGAACTGATCCTGAGTCTATTGGAAAATTATCACCAAAGCATCCACGGTTGCATGACGTTTCTGGTCAATACCCTTCCTCAGACTGGTTAGGGAAGAGGGGTCTCTAACTAGTCCCGAATTACAAGTGAATCTGTGAAATTCTCTGTCACAAAAGGCAGTGCAGGCCAATTCACTCGGTGTTTTCCCTACTTCCCGAAGTTTTTACTCACAAACTCTCCCAAGTTTTGCCCTTGAATTCGAACTCGGGCTATTTTACTTTACTCGTGGACATATTTCAACATGTTCAAAAAAACGTCCCGACTTACCTAATGCCCAAAGTTTCCTACGGCTGGCATTACGTAACCGCTACGAAACACCCACAAACTCCTACGAGCTCGCTACCCAATGTACCCGACATTCCTCGAGTTCGAATCAAGGGGAAACAGGAAGAGTTCACTCGGGAAAGTGGGACAGGGATTGATATAACTTAGGGTTAACAGAATCAAGGGATATGGGGAGAAAGCAGGAATGGAGGTACTAATTTTGGATGATCAGCTATGAATCATATTGAAGGGTAGAATGGCTTACTCCTGCGCTATCCATATTACTAAAAGTCTGATCTTGACCGCTTTTGGCCCACTGTGCTGTGAGTTTTGAGAGAACGCCGCCACCTATGCGCATCAATTTTGGCCACCTCATTCAGAGCCCCCCTCCACCTTACTGGCCCAGAGCATTTTTCCCATCAATGATAATTGAGAGAAATATTAATGATTAAAAACAACTCCCCATTCTCTCCCCATTCTCACTCTGTTCGCTCTGCTGCCCTGGCGGCTTGTTGCTGGGGGGGATGGGGTGGGGAACTATAAAACCCAGAAGTGTCGTGCCTCACTACTCAGTCTTTGCCAGACCCAGGAAGCGAGAGGGTTATGGCACTCTGAGCTGCGAATAACACTGAACGGGCATCTACTCCATGGTGAGTCCCCCATGATTTAGCTGCTGTCCAAATTGTTTACCTTATTTTTTAAGTCTAGTGTTTACGAAATGAATTTTGGTTGTCAGGTGGCTGCTTTCTGCCCGATGTTGTTTTGCCTTGCCTTTAAAAAAAAGTTTTGTGTTCACATAATGAATTTTGGTTGTCAGGTGGCTGCTTGCTGCCAATTTGCCTCGCCTTTTATTTTAAAGTTTGTGATTCACAAAATTAATTTTTTGATTAAGTCAGGTGGCTGCTTGCTGCCCAATTGTTTGTTTCAAACCTTTTTTTCAAAAATTATGTGTTCACAAAAAATGAATTTTGCTGTCAGGGGGCTGCTTGCTGCCCAATTGTTTGCAGCGCCTTTTTAAAAAAGAGTTCCTGTTCACAAAATGAATTTTGGTGTCAGTGGCTGCTTGCTGCCCAATTGTTTGCCTCGCCTATTTAAAACAAAGTTTGTGTTCACAAATGAATGTTGGTTGTCAGGTGGCTGCTTGCTGCCCAATGTTTGCCTCACCTATTTTTAAAAAAAGTTAGTGTGTTCACAAAATGAATTTTGTGTGTTAGGTGGCTGCATCCTGCCCAATTTTTTGCCTCGCCTTTCTAAAAAATAAGTTTGTATTCACAAAATGTATTCTGGGTTGTCAGGTTGCTGCTTGCTGCCCAATTGTTTGGCCACGCCCCTTTTTGAAGAGTTTTGTTAACAAAATGGTGTTTTGGTTGTCAGGTTTGCTGCTTGCTGCCCCAAATATTTGCCTCGCATTTTTTAAAAATTTGTGTTCACAAAATGGATTTTGGTTGTCAGGTGTCCCCCCCAGTGGCCCAATTCCTGGCCTCGCCTTTTAAAAACGTTTTTTGTTCACAAAATGGATTTTGGTTGTTCAGGTGGCTGCGGCCCAATTGTTTGCCTCGCCTTTTTAATAAGTTTGTGTTTGCAAAAAGGATTTTTGTTGTCAGGTGGCTGCGGCCCAATGTTTCCCTTGCTTTTAAATAGTTTGTATTCATAAAATAAATTTTGGTTCTCAGGTGGTTGCGGCCCAATTGTTTGCCTCGCTTTTTAAAAGAGTTTGTGTTCACAAAATGTTTGCTCTCCTTTTTAACGAGATTGTGTTCTCAAAATGAATTTTGGTTGTCAGATGGCTGTGGCCCAAATTGTTTGCCTCGCCTTTTTAAAAAGATTTGTGTTCACAAAATTGATTTTGGTTGTCAGGTGGCTGCGGAAAATTGTACTTTGCTCTCCTTTTAAAAAGATTTGTGTTCACAAATTGATTTTGGTTGTCAGGAGGCTGTGGCCCAATTGTTTGGCCTCGGCTTTTTTGAAGAGTTTGTGTTCACAAAATGGATTTTGGTTGTCAGGTGGACTGTGGGCCGAATTGTTTGCCTCGCCTTTTTGCAGAATTTGTATTCAGAAAATGGATTTTTGGTTGCCAGAGTGGCTACGACCCAATTGTTTGCCATGCCTTTTTAAAGAGTTTGTGTCACAAAATGGATTTTGGTTGTCAGGTGGCTGGGTCCAATTGTTTGCCTCACCTTTTTTGCAGAATATTGTATTCATAAAATGAAGTTTGGTTCTCAGGTGGTTGCGGCCCTTACAGATTTTGCCTCGCTTTTAAAGATTTGTGTTCACAAAATGATTTTGTTGTCAGGTGGCTGTGGCCCAATTGTTTGCTTCGCTTTTTGAAGAGTTTGTGTTTTTCAGAAAATGGATTTTGGTTGTCAGGTGGCTACTACCAGTGCCCGGGGGGGGGTCTTTAAAGAGGTTGTTGACTAAATGGATTTTGGTTTCTGGTGGCTGCGGCCCAATAGTTTGCCTCGCCTATTAAAAAGAGGTGGGGGATGTGTTCACACAATTGATTTTGGTTGTCAGGTGGCAGCAGAAAATTGTTGCTCTCCTTTTTAATGAGATTGTGTTCTCAAAATGAATTTTGGTTTGTCAGAGTGTGGCTGTGGCCCAATTGTTTGCCTCGCCTTTTTAAAGGAATTTGTGTTTCACAACATGAATATTGGTTGTCAGGTGGCTAGGACCCAATTTGTTTGCCATGTGCCTTTTTAAAGAGTTTGTGTTCACCAAATGGATTTTGGTTGTCAGGTGGCGGGGTCCAATTATTTGCCTCACCTTTTTGCAGAAATTTGTATTCATAAAATGAATTTTGGTTCTTCAGGTGGCTGCGGCCCAATTGTTTGCCTCGCTCTTTAAAAGAGTTTGAGTTCACAAAATGAATTTTGGTTGTCAGGTGGCTGTGGCCCACCCAATTGTTTGCCTCGCCCATTTTGAAGAGTTTTGTTTTCAGAAAATGGATTGTGGTTGTCAGGTGGCTACGACCAGTGTCCCTCTTTAAAGAGTTTTGTTGACAAAATTGGATTTTGGTTTCAGGTGGCAGCGGCCCAATAGTTTGCCTCACCTTTTACAAAAGTGATGTGTTCAAAAAAATTGATTTTGGTTGTCAGGTGGCTGCAGAAAATTGTTTGCTCTCCTTTTTAATGAGATTGTGTTCTCAAATGAATTTTTTGTTGTTCAGGTGGCTGCGGCCCAAATTGTTTGCCTCACATTTTTGAAGAGTTTGTGTTCACAAAATGGCTTTTGGTTGTCAGGTGGTGCTGGGCCCAATTGTTTGCCTCACCTTTTTGCAGAATTTGTATTCAGAAAATGGATTTTGGTGTCATGCCTAGGGTTCCCAATTTTTGCCATGCCTTTTTAAGGAGTTTTTGTTCACAAAATGGATTTTGATTTCAGGTGGCTGCGTCCCAAATCCCACCCAAAATGTTTGCCTCGCCTTTTTGAAGAGTTGTTGTGTTCACAAAATGGATTTTGTTTGTCAGGTGGCTGTGGCAAAATTGTTTGCTCGCCTTTTTAATGGTAGTTGTTCACAAAATGGATTTTGGTTTTCAGGTGCTGCGGCCCAATTGTTTGCCTCGCCTTTTTAATAAGTTTGTGTTCACAAAAATAGGGTTTTGGTTGTCAGTTGGCTGCGGTCCCAATTGTTTGCCTCGCATTTTAAAAAGATTTGTGTTCACAAAATGAATTTTGGGTTGTCAAATGCTGCGGCCCAATCGGTTGTCAAGTGGCCTGCGAGCTATATCCCCCACAATTAAAATGTGGATTATGGAAATGTCAGAGACCCTACACCTGGAATGAATCAGATTTGCCTTAATGGACAAACAAGAAGTTTTTGTTAGAAACATGGTCTTCTTTCATTGATTACTTAAAAGGGTAGAATGGTTCGGCAGGGAACCCTAACTGAAACTTGGATTTAGGAATAGATGAAAAGTTATATCTTATATTCTTTGATCCTTATCTCCTACGATGTATTAATAGTAAATTATTTCTTTCTTTATGATGTTCTTTCTTTGATGCAGATTTATTCTATTTTTCTTACTGTTCTCCTCTTATATAAAAAATACTATTAGAGGCAAAAATGATACAACTGATAATATTAATAATGTATGCTTGTTTGAACATGAAATATTGCTATCAATAATATAAGTTGCTAACCACTGTCTAAAATACTCTAATAAAAAAATATATATTAAAAAAAAAAAAAAGAAAAAATGATTTTGGTTGTCATGTGTCTGGAGCCAATTGTTGATGCCTCGCATGTTTAAAGAGTTTTTGCTCTCAAAATGGATTTTGGTTTCAGGTGGCTGCGGCCCAATTGTTTGCCTTGCCTTTTAAAAAAAATGTGTTTCACAAAATGGATTTTGATTGTCAGGTGGTTGCGGCCCAATTGTTTGCTTCGCCTTTTTTAATAAGTTTGTATTCAGAAAAATGGATTTTGGTTGTCAGCTGGCTGTGGCCCAATTTGGTGTTTGCCTCGCCTTTTTGAAATGTTTCTGTTCAGAAAATGGATTTTGTTTGTCACGTGGCTGTGACAAAATTGTTTTGCTCGCCTTTTTAACATGTTTGTGTTAAAACAAAATGAATTTTTGGTTTGTCAGGTGGCTGTGGCCCAATTGTTTGCCTCCATTGCTTGCATTTTGAAGCGTTTGAGTTCACAAAATGAATTTTGTTTGTTGGTGGCTGTGACCCAATTGTTTGCCTCGCCTTTTTGAAATGTTTGTGTTCAGAAAATGGATTTTTGTTGTCAGGTGGCTGCCCACCAATTGTTTGCCTTGCCGTTTTAAAAGTTTTTTGTTCACTCTCAAAATGGATAATTGGTTTCAGGTGGCTGCGGGCGCCGAATTGTTTGCCTCGCCTTTCTTAAAAGGTTTGTGCTCAACAAAATGATTTTGGTTGTCACGTGTCTGTGGCCCAATTCCTTGCCTCGCCATTTAAAAAAGTTTGTGTTGAACACAAAATGGGTTTTTGGTTGTCAGGTGGCTGCGGCCCAAATATTTGCCTCGCATTTTACAAAGGTTTGTGTTCACTAAATGGATTTGTTTGTCAGGTGGCTGTGGCAAAATTGTTTGCTCGCCTTTTTAAAGAGTTTGTGTGTTCACAAAATGAATTTTTGGTTGTCAGGTGGCTGTGGCCCAATTGTTTGCCTCGCCCTTTGAAGAGTTTGTGTTCAGAAAATGGATTTTGTTGTCCATGGCTGCTTGCTGCCCGCCCAATTGTTTGCCTCGCCTTTTTTGAGGAGTGTTGTGTTCCACAAAATGAATTTTGTTTGTCAGGTGGCTGTGGCCAAATTGTTTGCTTCTTGCCTTTTTTAACGTGTTTGTGTTAACAAAATGAATTTTGGTTGTCAGGATGCTGCGGCCCAATTGTTTGCCTCGCCCTTTTTGAAATACTGTTTGTGTTCTGAAAATGGATTTGGTTTGTCAGGTGGCTGCGACCCAATTGTTTGCCTTGCCTTTTTAAAGAGTTTGTGTTCACAAAATGGATTTTGGTTGTCAGGTGGCTGCGGCCCAATTGTTTGCCTCGCATTTTCAAAAGATTTGTGTTCACATAATGAATTTTATTTATTTATTGATTTAAATATTTTTAATTTAGAAACATTGCATATTTTCTAAGGTACAACAGTACTATTCAAATACAAATCAGACTTATCGCAAATGTGTACAGATGTTACGGGATAATTTATGTCTGCTACTGTTTTTGATGTTTTTTTTTTGAGAAGGTAAGGGAGTGAAACAAAAAAGTAAAAGTATAAATCATAATCAAGTCGTTGTGATTAAATAATAATAGATTATACATTTTTAAAAAAAGAATAAGGATAAACAAAAAATGAAAAAAATAAAAACAAATTAATATAATAAAATATAAAAAAAATAAGGAATACATCTATACATTGAATGGAACAGTTTCATATAACAATATCTATTGAGCCATGTATAGAGATCCCAATGCTTTTTTTTCATCTAATCCCACACCAGGGTACTTATTGAGTTACGGTGCTGAGCTCAGGTACCCCTTTAAATAATCAAATGAATGGAGACCATATTTGTTCAAAAAGTTCATATTTGTCCATTAGGACAAACCTAATTCTCTCCAAATGCAACGTCCCCGACATTTCCACAGTCCCACATTTTGATTGTGGGGAATAATGTTCCCTTCCAGAATTTTAAAATTATTTTTTTTCCAATTATCAAACAGTAATCAAGAAAATTTTTTTTTTTTGTTATAATTATTTGTATTAGAAGTAATCCATCATAACAACGGTATAACAACTTTTGAAATGCACAGCCAACCTATTTCAATAAGTATAACGAATGTTACGAATAATTCTTATAAACTTCTATTTTTTAGAAAGTAGAAAAAGAAAAGAATAGATTTTAATCAATAAGAATGGTGATTAAATAATAATTTTGATTATGTATAGAGAGAAAGAGAAGAGAGAAAAAAATATATGTATATATTCTTGTTATATATATATAATTAAAACAAAGTATTATATATATATTAAAGAAAGAGAGAGATTTTAGTATACATCTTAATAGTGAATAACACAATTTCAAATAGCGATATCAATAGAGACATGTATACAAATCAAAAAAAAAACAGAGAGTTTATTTTCATCTAATCCTGCCGGGTACCCATTGAGTTTGCAATGCCAAGAACAGCTACCCCTTCAAATATTACTGCATATGGAACCATATCTGTTCAAAGAGTTCGTATTTGTCCATAAGGACACATCTGATTCTTTCCAAATGCAACGTCTCCAACATTTCCACTGTCCACATTTTTTAATTGTGGGGGATAATGTTCTTTCCAAAATTTCAATATTAATTTGTTCCCTGTTATCAAACAGTAATCCAAGAAATTTCTTTGGTTTACTGTTAATATTAAATTTGAATCCGGAACTAATATTTATTAATTTTGGATCTGGGTCCAGTTTAAATTTTAAGAACTTCAGAGATCACTCTAAAGAATTCTGTCCAATAATAATTGAGTTTTGTACATGTTACAAAACTATGCGTTTTAAATTAGCTTCCAGGGTTCTGACATCTTTGTCACAAATATGAGAAATGTTAGGATAAATTCTATTTAATTTCGTTTTTGAATAATGTAATCTGTGTTAATACCTTAAATTGTAATCAATATATGTCTAGCATTTAATGAGCAACGATTATACATTGTAGGCTTTTTTTCCTCCCAAATTTCCTTTGTTATAGATAAACCTATTTCATTTTTCCCATGTTGTGTCGATATATTTCCGAAGTTGGGATTTCCTATCCAAAATAGTATTGTATATATACGCTATTAATTTTTCTGTATTTGGGTGTTTATTAAACAATTCATCTAATAATCCTGGTTTTCTATTTTTATAGTCTTGCGTATTTGACTTAATATAGTTTCTAATTTGTAAATACCTAATATGTTATTTGACTGCAATCCATAGATATCCTGTAACTCTTGAAATGAAAGAAATTTTCCTTTCTTGTAAAGGTGTTCTATTCTTTTTAATTCCTAAATCATTTCAGTTGTCTAAACCCCTTGCCCAATACAGAGGGCCTAAACAAGGATTTTTCGTAAATTGGCAAACAAAGTGACAAATTATCCACATGTAGGGTCTTAACTATTTCTTTCCAAATACGTCTATTGCTATGATTATAGGGTTGCCACCATACGGTTTTTTTTTTGTACTTCCCTTGGTGCAAAAAGAATCGAACCTACATCAAAAGGCAAACAGTCCTTCCTTTTCCATCTTTAGCCAGTTTGGTTCATGATCTAAATTTACCAAACAAAAATTCATATTCTTAATCTGAACTGCCCAGAAATAATATAAGAAATTCGGTTGTGCTAGTCCCAACCATTTATTTTAGGTTTTTCAAAAATGTATTTTACTTATTCGATGATTTTTATAGTCCCAAATAAAAACTATTACCAAAGTATCTATTTTTTTTTAAACATTTTTGGAGATATAAAGGGATGGCTTGAAATAAATATAACAATTGTGGCAAAAAAATCATTTTTATAGCATTTAAATTCCTACCGATCATTGATATAGGTAGTGTTTTTCCAATATAAAATATATTTTTTAGTTTATTTAATAATGAGTGTAATTAATATTTAAAATAGACAGTTATAGGACTTAGATACATTAATTCCTAGATATTTTGAGTTTGTCCGTGACTATTTAAAGTGGGAAAATTGTTCTAATATATTTAATTTTATTCCGTTATAGGCATAATTTCACTTTTATTCCAATTAATTTCTATACCCAGAAAATGTACTAAACGTAGTTATAACATTAAATAGATGGGAATGCTAATCTCCAGTTTTGTAATATAAATTAAGATGTCAATCTGCGTATAGAGATATTTTTATTCGTTGTAGTTTTGGTATTATATCCATATATTTCTGGTTCAGATCAATCATTTCGGCTACTGGTTCTATTACCAGAGCAAAGAGTAATGGTGATAAACGGCATCGTTGTCTACAACCCCTAAAGAGATTAAATTTTGCTGATAACATTTGATTTGTTAATATTCTTGCAGTTGGATAACGAGTATATGATTTTTACCCATTTGTAAAATCTATCCCCCAGTTGAAATTTCTGCATTATTTAAATAAATATGGCCCATCAACCTGGTCAAATGCTTTTCAGCATCTAAGGATATGACAGCTAGTTCAATATCATTCACTCTTTTTGAGTACATGACATTGAATAACGTCTCAGATTATAGGATGAATAGTGTTTTGGAATAAAAACCTGTTTGGTCATGATGTATTAATTTATTAATCACTAAACTTAGCCTCCGAGATAAAATTTTACTTAGTATTTATTTGATCAGTATTTAAAAGAGCTATTGCTCTGTATGATCCAGGATCTTCCAAATCTTTAACAGCTTTATGGATAAGTTTAATTGTAGATTAATTTAATGATTCTGGTAAATTTCCTTGTTCATAAGCATATTTATATATTGTATGTAAGTGTGGAGAGATCAATCATAAAACTTCTTATAAAATTCAACACCTAAGCCATCAGGGCCTGCGGCTTTTCCGTTATTTTAATGATCCAATTGATTCTTCAATATCTTTTACTGATATATCAGCATTTAACAAGTCTCTACCTTGCCTGACCTAAACTGTTAATAGGACATTCTTGTAGGAATATTTCCATTCCATCTGATTGTCCTGCTAGTTTAGATGTAGTAAATGATTTTGATAATATTGTAAAAATGTATCATTGATATCTTTTGGTAAAGTCATTATTTCTCCTTGTTCAGATCTAATTTTATGTATCATTTTCTCCTCATCTAATTTTCTAAGCTGTGTGCCAGTAATTTTTTGTGGTTTATCCCCAAATTCAAAGTGTACTTGTTTAGTCTGTTGAAAAAGTTTAATGTATCTGATGTGAGTATATTTTATTTAGCTTATATTTTAATGATGCAATTTTATTACTTAGCCCTTAGAAGGGGATATTGCATTTTCAAATATCTAATTGTTTTATTCATTTTCCAGCTTTTGGTTGGGTCTTTCGATTTTCGCCTTATTAAACTATGCTTGTGCTGATATTATCGCACCACGCATAAATGCTTTAAATGTATCCCAAAGCAGTGATGGTGAAAATCCAGGTTTGTCATTAGTTTCAAAAAATAATTTAATCTGTTTTACCAAGTAATCATAAACAAGCCATAATCATTTAATATTTGGGGTTGAGTCTCCAGTTAGAGGTTTTAATAGTTATGTCTTTTAATTTTATCTTAAATGTTAATGGAGCGTGATCCGACGATAATAATATTATGATATTTTGAGTCATATGTAAATGGATTAGTTTTTGAATCTATTTAAAAAATAATCTATCCTTTGAGTAGGTTCCAAATACAGGGGAAAAAAATGAATATTCTCGACTAGATGGTTATCTGTTTCTCCAGATATCCTTAACGTTTGCTGTGTTAATAAAATAATTTATAAGTGTACTTGACTTAGAAGTGATTTCCTTTTCATTGATGATCTATCTAAATAATTATCTAAGGTACAATTAAAATCACCTCCAATTATTAGATCATGTTGAGTGGATATAGAGATATTGTTAAATATTTCTCCTTGAAAGATTAATGGATTAACAAAATTAGAAACATGTATATTCATAGAAGGATTACATCTTTTTGAATATAATTCACCTGTAAACTATTATATATCTACCCTCAACATCTTCTATTATATGAGCTTTGCTTAAAAGGTAAACCTTTACAAATAATTATTGCTACCCCTCCAGACTTATTGTAAATGAAGAGTGATATACTTTGGAAATCCATTTTGCTGTTAATCTTATACTGCGCGTCTTTTTTTTAAGGTGTGTCCTCTTGGAGAAAAATAATATCAGATTTAAATCTATGTAATTGAGCTAAAACCTTAACTCTTTTAATTGGTTTTTGTTAATTCCCTTAACATTCCAACTAACACAGGTGATTCCATCACCCCCAATCCTAGTGTTTTATGTCATTTTATTATTAAGGTGGTTTATAAATGGAGTAGATGTCCCTGCTCATCTAACCCAATCCTGTACCCAAACATCAGATCGATGAAATTTAATACCTGTGACATTGTCTTATACACACGTCTCCTTGAACTAATTATATAATACCAATCATACTTAAATCCATACAGTATTATAATATGAAATGAATACAAATATAAAAATAATAAAAAAAAATGTGAGTAAAGAAGTGATGTTAATAAAGTGTAAGGGGAAAAAAGTGACTACAACTATAGTTAGTGCAGTTAGTATTGGTGTAAGCCACACTAGCGTGGCTACTAATCTACACTTTCCGTGAAAAAAAAAGATGTTAATAATTCCAGCACCGTTTTTGCCTTAGGGCTATATATGTCAGGGTGGGGTATTAAATTTATATACCTTAATAATTAATAATACTACTAATATCAAACATAGTTGGTGTCATTGCACTATATTAGGAGAGCTAACATACATTTTTGAGGGGTAGTTAATACAAAACTATATATTTATTAATAATCCATCCATCCCACCATTGACCCCAAGAGTCCATGTCCCTTATTGTTCCTACCTCCTTCCCTGCGGATTCCTCCTTCAGTGTGAAACCTCCTCCTTTTCTGTGGGTGGACAGTATCATCAGATTAGTGATCAATAATCAGTACATCAGTAAGTGATCAATAATATTCAGTGTCCTCATCTTCATCTGCTTCTTCTTTCTACTTCTATTCATCTTTCTTAGTCTTCAGTTTCTTCTGAATGTCTCGAGCGAATTCAAGAGTTTCTGTATGTTTGATGAAGTGGTGCTCCTTGTTATCATAAGTTTTACCCTTAATGTTGCCGCTGTACATCAGGCATCAAATCTCAGATTCTTTTATGTTCCTCAGGATACCTCTTGTTGTCTGTAAATAAAGATCTTATCTTGGCCATTCCCACAGGGTAATCTCTAAAAATACTGATGTTGTCTCCCTCATATTGAGATTTTTCTTATGTATTATTATCTTCATCATATCTTAAAAAACATGATCGTAAACCACCTTCACAATCATCTGTCTTGGGGGAGCATCCCTCCTGGGGGTACGTCTCAATGCCCTGGCGTGCTCGGCCCAGCAAGAAAGGTTCTTGGTCCAAGTTCATGAATATCTTTTAGGAGTTTTGCAGCAGATTTTCGAGGGCTTGATTTCCCCTCTCAGCCTTCACCGCAACCCAACAATATGCAGATCTCTCTTACGCCTTTGACGTCCCTGACCAAGTCAATGCATTTCTCGTGTTATTTTATGTAATAATATCTGATAAACGCTTGTTCTCGTCAAGAACGCTTCTCGGCTGATATAGTTCAGTTCTTATCTTATTGCGTCATTTTGTTGGTTAAGTAAAGTTTTTTATAATGGGTTCTAACTCGGTATCCAGCAGCACCTCCATCTCACAGTTTTTACGATTCACATCATCCATCTGTTGGTTGCAAATCAGTAACTCGCTTTTATCATTTCATTCCGTCCATCCATCATAGTCGTTACAGTGGCTATAACTGCCTTTTTTGGACTCTTCTTTCAAATTCTCATGATAGACCAAAATATCAGCTCTTAAAGTCTTTATTTCCTCTTTATTCTCTTTTTTCATATCCTTTAAGCATTTGTTTTAGCTCAACCATAATATAATTTTTTTGAGGTCGTCCATCTTTAAAATATCTTCCTTGGAGGTATTCAAACTCGAGCCCGAGGCTCCAGATGAGGCCTACTTCCCTTTTCACAGGCTTTTTCCCTTGGTGGGAGGGGGGGGGGGGGTAGCGATGCATCTTAGTAAAGTCGCGCGCTCCTGATGACACTCACGCACCTTTTTAACGCTACCATACCCGGAGCCGTTCACACCCATTCCACCACTCTGGTGAGTAGCTTCAGATAACCCCTTTTACCCCCGTTTTTTATACAATTTTAGCGGAGCTAAGGGCGCGACTTCCACATCACCGTCCCATAGGCGCCACCGAAAGTCCCCAAGAAAATGTATTTGACTTACTGTTAATATTAACTTGAGTGCAGGAACTCTTAATATTATCTAACTTTAGGTTTTGGTTGTCAGGAGCAGCGGCCCAATGGTTTGCCTCACTTTTTCGAGAGTTTGTGTTCAAAAAATGGATTTTGGTTTCAGGCGGCAGCGGCCGAATTGTTTGCCTCGCCTTCTTAAAAGTTTGTGATGACAAAATGAATTTTGGTTTTCCAGGTGGCTGCTTGCTGCCCAATTCTTTGCCTCACCTTTTTAAAAAGTTTTTGTTCACAAAAATGGATTTTGTTGTCAGGTGTCTGCGGCCCAGTCGTTGCCTCGTCTTTAAAAAATTGTGTTCACAAAATAAAATTTGTTTGTCAGGTGGTCTACGGCCCAATTGTTTGCCTCGCATTTTAAATACGTTTGTTGTTCACAAAATGGATTTTGGTTGTCAGGTGGCTGCTTGCTGCCAAATTGTTTTTTTCCTCGCCTTTTTTGAAGAGTTTCTGTTCACAATAATGATATTTTTGGTTGTCAGGGGTGGCTGTGGTCCTATTGTTTGCCTCGCATTTGTTTACAAAGTTGTGTGTTCACAAAAGGATTTTGGTTGTCAGGTGTCTGCGTCCCAATTATTTGCCTCGTGTTTTTAAAAACGTTTGTGTTCACACTAAAATGGATTGTTGTTGTCAAATGGCTGGCGCCCTATTGTTTTGCCTCGCCTTTTTAAAAAGTTTTGTGTTAACTAGAAATTGGATTTTTTGGATGTCGGTGACTGCGGTGCGCCCAATTGTTTGCCTCGCATTTTTATAAAGGATTTTTTGTTCACAAAATGGATTTTTGGTTGTCAGTGTGGCTGCGGCCCAATTGCTTACCCTCGCCTTTTTAAACACAAGTTTGTGTTCACAAATGGATTTTGGTTGTCAGATGTGCTGCGCGCCCAATTGTTACCCTCGCCTTTTTAAACACAGTTTGTGTTCACAAAATGAATTTTCGTTCGCGCGCTGTCAGTGCTGTTTGTTGCCCAATAATTGTTTGCCTCGCCTTTTTTGAAGAGTTTGTGTTCACAAAATGTAATTTGGTTGTCAGGTGGCGTGTGTGGTCCTATGGTTTTGCCTCGCATTTTTACAAAGTTTGTGTTCATAAATGGATTTTTGGTTGGCATGTCAAAGTCCTGTGGCCCAATTGTTTGCCTCGCATTTGAAAAAAGTTTGTTTTCACAAAATGGATTTCGGTTGTCAGGTGGGGTCTAGCTGGCGGCCCCTATTGTTTGCCTCGCCATTTTAAAAAGATTGGTGTGTTTCACCAAAATGGATTTTGGTTGTCAGGTGGCTGCGGCCCACGCCGCATTGGTGTCATTTAGTCTCGCCTTTTTAAAACGTTTGTGTTCACAAAATGAATTTGTGGTTGTCATCTTGCTTGCCTGCCCAATGGTTTGCGTCAGCCTTTTTTAAAAGTTTTTGTTCACAAAATGAATTTTGGTTGTCAGGTGCTGCAGCCCACTGAGTCCGCGCCGACCAGCGATCCCGCACATTAACATTGTTACTACGACACACGTAATGGAGAATTTACATTTCACGAAGGCCAATTAACCTACAAAACCTGTAACGTTTTTGTTGGCGAGTGGGTGGAAAAACCGAAGACCTCAGAGAGAAAAAAAACATACAGGTCACGGAGAAACGTAATCGACTCACTCGGTACACATCAACACCTGTAGTTAGGGATCGAACCCGGTCTCCTGGCACTGTGAGGCAGCAAATTTTAACCACTGCCCCACATTGCAACCAGCTGTTTGTATTACAAACCGCCCTTTAAAACATTAAATGATAATTATTTTGTGCGCAGCTCGGACACCCACTGCCTTTGGGCTGTCCAAGCAAAGTTTACCCACCAATTCGCCTCCCACCTTGGGTTTGACCCCACCCAGTCTTCGCACCAGAACGTTCCGAGAGAAAACACTCATCAGTTTTGTGTGCTAGAGAGCAAAGACTGCTACAAACACAATATGATTTCACTGAGGCCGGCGGACTTTAGGACCCAGTGAACCTTGAGCTCAGGCCCCCGCCGCCCGAGGCTGCTAGAGCGTGAACCCACAGGAAGGCGATTGTTTCTCAAATCTTTATATTTACACAAAAAGTAATATTCTTTCTTCCGCTGCCGGACCACGGTTAACAGCGTTAAAATGAATGAATCGACAGATCAGCTCTGATCCAGGATGCTGTATTTATTGCAACTCTTTTCCCACAGTTACATTCCCCCTGGTTTAATTCCATGCTCACTGGTGTTTTCACGAGCTGAAATTTGGGGATTAAATGGGAACCGTTCATTTCAGTGCAACTGTTGCCCACCAGGTTTTCTGTCTGCCTCCTCCCCCCCACGCCCTACAGCAAGACCATGCTGAGCGTGAGCCCCGCTCTTTGATGGCGGTCCCGGGAACCCGACCCTTTTACACACCCGGAGCGGAACCGGAGCAATTCTCAGCCACTGTTGTTTTTTCATCCCAAGTCCTGAAGAAAGGAAAAAGTGTTTATCCGCGAATTGATTCCCAGTGAAGGTGTGGAGATGGGAGAACTTGTGTCCACGTCGTAAAATGAAACTGATCGATCCGGACTCGTAATTGAGATGAACTCCCACCCCCCCATGGATGGGACGGGCGGATGGTGGGGAACGGAGGACCGGGAGGTGAGTGCTCAAAACCCGTCACACTGCAGCTCGATGCTCCAGACTCCAGTCTCCGTGGTATCCTTTCTCTTCCTCTCCACAGACTCTGCGGCGACTCCCAGACTCCAGCACTGACTCCCCGCCACCTCCACCTCCCAGTAATGTCTCCCTGATGTGAATCCCTCTGATCCCAGCACATACGGACTGGAGACTGTAAAACCTCTTTCCCCGTGTCAGGGAGACTCCTCCGGGTCTGATTCCTCTCCACAACCTTTCCAATCTGCAGACACCTCTTGCAGCAGATGTGCTGTTTCCACACGCCTCCGTCGTCTCCGCGCATTCTATCTCTAGGGCCCACCCCAACCCTCATCTTCAACCATGGACATCCATCCCACTCTACGTCTCCATCCCTCACCAAGATGGTCTCAAAGCCCTCCGGATTCTTCTGCTTCGACTGGAGTAGCAACCTATAAACCCTATTCCAGTGATACTCTTCTCCGCCAAGCTGAGTTTGGTCCTTACCCTCATAACTTCTTGGTTGACTCCTCCGGGATATAGTTGGGATCATGGAGACATGGCTCCTGGGTGGCCAAGGCTGGGAGCTGAACAATCCAGGGATATTCAATATTCAGGAGGGATTAGACAGAAAGGAAAAGGATGTGGGGTAGCTTTGCTGGTTATAGAGGAGATTAACGCAATAGAAAGGAAGGACATTAGCTTGGAGGGTGGTGGAACCGATATGTGTAGAGCACCGAAACACTAAGGGGCAGAACACGCTAAGGGGGTGTGTGCATACAGGCCAACCTAACAGTAAGTAGTGGAGTGGGGACATCAAACAGGAAATTAGAAATGCTAGCAACAAAATAAAACGTTGTATAAATGGGTGACTTCAATCTACATATAGATTGGGTGAATCAAATTGGCAGGGGTGCTGAGGACGAAGAGTTCTTAGAATGTATGCGGGATAGTTTTCTAAACCAACATGTGGAGGAACCAACGAGAGAGCAGGCTATTTCTTAGACTTGGGGTATTGAGTAATGAGGAAGGGTTAGATAGCAGCCTTGTTGTGCATGGCCCCTTGGGCAGAGTGACCATAATATTTAGTTGAGTTCTTCATTAGGATGGAGCGTGACATTGTTAATTCAGAAATATGGGTCCTGAACTTAAAGAAAGGTAACTTGAGGGTATGAGACGTGAATTGGCCAAGATAGACTGGCAATTGATTCTTAAAGGGTCGACAGTGGATATGCAATGGGAAGACATTTAAAGACTGCATGGATGAACTACAACAATTGTTCATCCCAGGATGGTTAAAAGAATAAATCAGGGAAGGTATGCTTCCATGGATAATAAGGGAAATCAGGGATAGTATCAAAACAAAAGATGAAGCGTACAAATTAGACTGAGAGAAAGCAGCCTACCGGAGGACAGGGCGATTAAATTCAAAGTCCCGCAGAGGAGGACAAAGGGCTTAATTAGAAGGAAAGGGGAAAATGGATTATGAAAGAAACCTGGCAAGGAACATAAAACCTGACTGCAAAAGTTTTTTTATCGATATGTGAAGAGAAAAAGATTAAGTTAAAACCAATGTTGGTCCATTGGAGTCTGATAACAGGTGAATTGATCATGGGGAACAAGGACACGGCAGACCAATTAAATAACTACTTTGGTTCTCTCTTCACTAATTGAAGACATAAATAATCTGCCGGAAATAGCAGGGGATTGCGGGTCAAATGAGATGGAGTAAATGAGTGAAATCCAAGCTTAGCCGGGAAGTGGTGTAGGTAATTTGAATGGAGTAAAGGCCCGATAAATCCCCAGGCCCAGATAGGCTGCATCCCAGAGTACTTCTTAAGGAAGAAAGCCCCAGAAATAGTCCGATGCCTTAGTGATAATTTTTCAAAACTCTTTTAGATTCTGGAGTAGTTCCTGAGGATTGGAGGGTAGCTAATGTAAGTCCACTTTTTAAAAAGGGAGGAGAGAGAAAATGGGGAATTATAGACCAGTTAGTCTAACATCGGTAGTGGGGAAACTGCTAGAGTCAGTTATTAAAGAGGGGATAGCAGCACATTTGGAAAGGTGGTGAAATACTTGGACAAAGTTAGCATGGATTTATGAAAGGTAAATCATTCTGACGAATCTTATTGAAATTTTTGAGGATTAACTAGTAGAGTGGATAAGGGAGAACTATTGGATGTGTTATAATCTGGACTTTCAGAAGGCTTTTGACAAGGTCCCACACAAGAGATTAGTTAATATACAAACTTAAAGCACACGGTATTGGCGGTTCAGTGATTGATGTGGGATAGAGAACTGGGCTGGCAGACAGGAAGCAAAGAGTAGTGAGTGAATTGGGTCCTTTTCAGGATGGCAAGGCAGTGACTAATGGGGACCGCAAGGCTACAGTGCTGGGACTCCAGCTATATTACAATAAATATATTAAATGAATTTGGACGACAGAGAATTGAATGCGACATCACCAAGTTGCGGATGAAACGAAGCTGGGGAGCAATCTTAGCTGTGAGGAGGAATGCAAGGAGGCTGTAAGCGTGACTTGATAGGCTTGTTTAGTGGGGAATGCTTTCCAGATGCAGTATAATGTGATAGATGTGAGGTTTATCCACATTGGGTGGCAAAGACCTGGAAAGTAGACTTATTATTTGAATGGTGGCTTGATTAGGAAAAAGGAGATATGCAACGAGACCCCTGGAAATGTCATGTACACCAGTCCATTGAAAGTAGGCAGCAGGTGCAGCAGCAGTGGAAGAAATGCAAATTGGTATGTTAGCATTCATAGCACAAGGATTTGAGTATAGGAGCAGGGATGTTCTACTGCAAGCAGTTGTGCCAGGGTCTTTGGGAGGCCACACCAGGAGTATTGCGTACAGTGTTATGGTCTCCAAATCTGAGGAAAGACATTCTTGCCATAGAGGGAGTTACAGAGAAGGGATCACCGGACTGTTCCTGGGATGTCAGTGCTTTTCATATGAAGAAAGACTGGAATAAGGTCGGCTTGTACTCGCTAAGAATTTATGAAGATTGAGGAGGTGTGTTATAGAAACTTACAAACCTTCTATCAGGGGTTGGACAGGCTAGAATGCCAGAAGATTGTCCCCGATGTTGGTATGTCCAGGGCAAAGGGGGTCACCAGTTAAAGGAAGAGGCCGAGAGGAGAAAAACATTTTTCACACTGAGAGTGGTGAATCTCCGAATTCTCTGCCCACAGAAGGAAGTTGAGGCCTGTTTACTTGCTTATATTAAAGTGGGAGTTTAATGTGGCCCCTTGTGGCTAAAGGGATTCAGGGGGTATGGAGAGAAAGCAGGTAAAGGATACTGATTGGATGATCAAGCCATGATCATATTGAATGGCGGATGCAAGGCTCCAAGGGCTGAGGGCCTACTCCTGCACCTATTTTTCTATGTATCCCATTTCCTCCAAATACAAGGCGTAGCTATGGGCACGCGCATGGGTCCTAGTTTATGCCTACCTTCTTTCTCGGGTACCGGACAATCCTTGTTTCAAGGCATACCAGGGCCTCCCATCCCCGACCGTCTACCTCCGCTACATCGATGACAGCTTTGGTGTCCACCTTCGCACCACACAAAACTCCCACAACTGATGACTTCATCCGTTTCACTCAACTTCCATCCGAACTCAAATTACACCTGGCCATTTCCGACACCTTCCCATACCATTCCTTGGACCTCACTATCTCCATCGCAGATGATAAACACCTGACCGACATCCACTATAACCCCCACTGACTCCCATGGCTACCTGGACTACTCCCCTCCCCACCCCTGCTTCCTGTAAGAACTCCATCCGCTATTCCCAATACATCCATCTAAACGCCGCATCTGCTTTCACAATGAGGCGTTTTCCAACACAAGGGCATCAAAATGGCCTCATATTCCCAGGGAACGGGGATTCCCTCCCCCACATTAAATGAGGCTTGCACCAGGGTCTCCTCCATACCCCGCAACACTGCCCTTTCCTCCCCATCCCCCCCCCACTCGCAACCAACCAGCAGAGTCCCCCGGTCCTCACCTTTCACTCCCAACAGCCGGCACTGACAACACAGCTGCCTAGTTTTTGCCACCTTCCAACGAGACCCCGCCACTCGCCATCATCTTCCCCCATCTCCCCCTGTCCTGCCGTCTTGCAAAAGACTGCTCCCACCGCAAACTCCCTTGTTCAATTCTTCCCTCCCTCCCTCTCCACACCTTTCCCCGGGCGACTTTTTCCTTTGCAACTGCAAGAAATCTACACCTGCCCCCTCGGTTAACCTCCCCCCCTCAACCCATTCAAGGACCCAAGCAGTTGTTTCCAGGTCCGACGAGGTTAACTGCACCTCCTCCAACCTCATCTACTGCATCCGCTGCCTTTAGATTCAGCTGATCTATAATCGTAGACCAAGCAGAGGCTTGGCGGATCGTTTCGACCGAACATCTCCACAGTCCGCATTAACCAAACCCGACTTTCCCGGTGGCTCAGCACTTCAACATCCCCCTCCCAAATCCGTATCGACCTCTCTGTCCCTCCTGGGCCTCCTCCACGGCCAAGTGAGCAACCCAATCTGCAAATTGGAGGACAAGGCACCTCATATTCCGCTTGGGGGAGTCTGCTCCTCTTGGCTATGAACATCGACTTCGCACAATTCTGTCAACCCTAGCTGTCTCCTTCCTTCGTAACTCCCTCAGGCCCTTGGGCTCCTCCCATCCTTTTTCCATTCTTCACCCTGTCCATCCGAACAGTCTTTATAGAAGGGTTTCGGCAGAATACGTTGCCAATCTCCTTCGCTCATAGTGCTGCTGCATGTCTGGACCCCCTGCTGTTTCCACATCCAGGGTGACGGGTGACTGGGGAGAGAAGCAAGAGGAATTAGAGATTCCCCGGGGTCGGGGGGTGAGACCTCGGGCAGCGCGCCCTGGGTACCGGGGGAGAAGCCGTTCGGGCAATACTATCTCTT
>CM069160.1:32013338-32064991 GCA_035221665.1 Okamejei kenojei
ATTAGAGACAGGAAATGAAACAACATCTCCCCGTTTTGCGGATGAAACTAAGCTGGGGGGATGTGAGGTGTTAGAGGATGCTAGGGAGCTGCAAGGACTTGGAAAGGCTGGGTGAGAGGCAAATACAATCTAATGTCGATAAATGTGAGGTGTATCCACTTTGGTGGCAAAAAACAGAGGGTGAGACTATTAAATCTAATGTGGCAAAGTAGAACAGTGAGATGCGACCGAGACCTGGTTGTCATGGTACACCAATCATTGAAGTAGCATCAGGTGCAGCAGGCAGGAAGAAAAGCAAATGGTATGTTAGCATTCCTAAACAAAAGGATTTGAGTATAGGCGCAGGACTTCTACTGCAGTTGTACAGGGTTTGTGGTGAGACTCACACCTGAGTATTGCGTACAGTTTTTGTCTCCAAATCGAGAAAATATATTATTGACATAGAAAGAGTAGCGAGAAGGTTCACCAGACTGATTTCCTGGGATGTCAGACATTTCAAATGAGGGAAAAGACTGGAAAGACATGGAATGTACACGCCTAAAATTAGAAAACTGAGGGGGGATCTTATAAAACTTACAAATTTCTTAGCGGTTGATAGCGCTAATGCAGGAAGATGGTTCCCCCGATGTTGGGGAGGTCCAGAAAGGGGTCAAGTCTAAGGAAAAAGGGGGAAATCCTTTAGGACTGAGATGAGGAAAACAGTTTTTCACACAGAGAGTGGTGAGACTCAGAATAAATCTGCCACACGCGAAGTAGTTTTGATCCAGTTCATATTGGCTATATTTAACAGGAGTTAGATGTGGCCCCTTGTGGCTAAGGGGATCAGGGGGTATGGAGAGAAGGCAGGTAAGGTATTGAGTTGGATGATCAATCCAGATCATATTGAATGGCGGTGCAGGCTTCAAGGGCCGAATGGGACTACTCCTGCACCTATTTTCTATGTTTCTATGTTTCCGTCAAAAGCATGTCCCTAACCTGCTCTGCGACCACTTCCTCCTGAAATAAATAAAACTCAAATCTCAATACACTGAATTGGATCGCCAGATACCCGACGGCATGGTGTTTCACCAAATTGCTCACAAAAAAACCCTCTGATAATTCCCATTTCCCATTCTTTGCCGATGTCACACAGATCAAAGTGGAATATTGTCGACGACATTGAACGAGCTTACGAGTAAGACCGCATGTCGTGGGATTTAATCTGGAGAAGATGTCAGAGACATGAATGGAACATTTTTAGGATCAGCGGCGATTTAAATGGGTGGGGTTGGAAATAATATCGCTACTTGTGGGGAGAAGGACCAAAAATTCAAAGCTGAAAAATGTGGATGGCCTTTATTAAACTACTCCACGTGCTGCAGTAAAGATAGAGAGGAACTCAGCGGGCGGCCCTGACGACAGTATTGCAATAAATTTACGTTGAAGTGGGATAAAAGCATGAGGATTCCTTGAATTTGGGCATTGTTGTCGATGTGTGAGTAGATGGAACCGATGGAACTTTTGACACCTTCCCGCCTTACTGGCAAATGAACCTTTATTTCGGAAATTTAAGCCCACCACTTTGGTGACTTGCACTTTCACTTCACCAACCTGTAGTGTAACCCTCACCTCTCAGAAACATCACCCCGTCCTGTGGTCTATCCTCCTCCTGTAACTTGCGAGTTCCACCTTAATGAAATTTAAATTCTCTTGAATCTCTTGAAGATTTTTCTCGCGATTGTTTTTACCATCTTCGCCTCTTCTTCACGATATCTCCGAGTAAGCGCTGCTCTTTCTCAGTGAGAATCTGGTGCAGTTCAGCAAACTGGGATTTGACCTGTGACTGAAGGTTGTGGTGACTGTTTCCGGTCAGATGAAAGAGAGAAACAATATAATAAGTCACTCTGCTGTGATTTCCTCGTGACATGGAAGGTGACATTGGTAATCAATGTCCGAGTTCTGGAGTGCAGAAATATGCCCTTCGGCCCAAAATGACCATCTGTGCACTGAACGTATCTACATTAATCAATTTACTTGTATATAATCAGCTCCTTTCATTAACCGTGTAATTCAGAGCGCGTCTTGATATTTCTGAAATGTTTGTGAATGTAATGTAACTATCACATCATTCCCATTTCCTTTCCCCAGTACAATTCCCTGCAACCGATTCCGATTTCATAGGTCTGTACAGGAAAATACAGAAGTGCAGGATCAGTTCATTTCTAGGAAGGAAGAAGGATTCCAAGGGGAGTAAGGGATGACCATGGCCTTGACAAGGGACGCATGGACAGTATAAAAGGAAAATCGAAGAAGTACAACGTACAAAGATGAGCGGGAAGCAAGAAGGATTGGGTTAATGTTTAAAAGACAACAAAAACTAACCAAAAACACAGTACGGGGAGAATAGATGAGTGCTCGAAGGTAAACTAGCCAAGACTATAAAGCCGGATAGAAAAAACTTCTTTTAAGTATGCGAAGAGGCAAGAATAAGTTAAAGATCGAAGTTGGACCCTTGAAGACCGAAAAGGGTGAAATTTATGGGGAACAAGAAATGGCAGATGAGTTAAACAGTACTTTGGATCGTCTTCACTAAAGTAGGAACACAAACAATCTTCCTGAGATAAGTAGTGGCAGAGGAACGGTGACGGAGGAGATGAAGGAAATCCACATTAGGCAGGAAATGGTGGTGGATAGACTTGATGGAACGGAGACTGATATAGAACCCAGGGCCTGAGTGGTTTGCATCCCAGGGTACTTAAGGAAGTGGCTCAAGAAATCGTGAGCATTGGTGATAATTTTCCAATGTTCGATAAGCTCAGATCAGTTCCTGTGATTGGAGGCTAGCTAATGTTATACCCACTTTTTATTAAGAAAGGCGGGAGTGAGAAAACAGGGAATTATAGACCATTAGCTGACATCGGTGGTGGGACTACGATGGTGGAGTCAATTAAAAAGAGAGATAGGCCGAACATTTGGATAGCAGTAACAGGATGTCCTGAGTCCGCATGGTTTACGAAGGGAAAATCCTTGCTTGACTGATCTTCTGGATTTTTTTGAATATGTAACTAGGAAAATGGACAAGGGAGAGCCAGTGGATGTAGGTGTACCTAGACTTTCAAAAAGAATTTGATAAGGCCCACATGGGAGATTAATGGGCACAATTAGGCACATGGTTGGGGGTAGAGTGCTGACATGGATAAGAAGTGGTTGCACACTAAGAGTAGGGATTTAACCGTGTCCCCTTCAGAGGGCAAGGCAGTGACTAGTGGGGTAACTGCAAAGGCTCGGTGCTGGGAACACAGCTATTTACAATATAACATCAATAATTTGGATGAAGGATTCAAAGTAACATGTGCAAATTTGCAGATGACACAAAGTTGGGTGGCAGTGAGAACAGTGATGACAGTGAAGGTCTGCCTGAGGGGCCTGTCCTCTGTTTACAGGAACAGTTTTCAGCAAGCAGACTGGAGTCTGTTTGCTACACAGGCCACCGTAACTCCCGCGTAAGTGGACATCAACATCACAACCCCTCACTGTTCTGTGACTATATAAAAAAAAAATTCTGGCTCTGACCAACTCACTACCCACAGAGATAAAGACTTTCCCAAACCAGAAGCCGTATATGACAGGGAGGTCAGACATCCTGCAGAAGGCTCACGACGCAGCTTTAAAATCTGGCACGCTGAGGGATACAGCTCACCGGGCCAATCTGAAAAGGGAATTAGAACGCTAAAGCTCAATCACAAACAGCGATCGTGGACATTTCGAAACAGCTCTGACCCCAGGCGTCATGTGGCAAGGAATCAAATCCATTGCCGATTACCATAAAGTCAGCTACACCCCATCCTCCCCCAGACAATGCCTCCCCTTCCTGCACGAGCTAAACCATTTCTAATGCTCGCTAACCGGGACAACAAACGCCACCATCAAAGTTTGCTCCACCCCCGAATGAACAACCCCGCAGTCTCTCCACCTCTGCTGTACAAGATGCACTGACAAGGTGAATGAGTCACAAAGCTGCCGGCCCCGATGGCATCCCCCCCGGCGGTGCTCAGGGCATGTGTCTGGACAACTATCCTGGTCCTCACTGAAACGTTTTCAATCTATCCTGGCCCAGGGGTCGTCCCCACTTGCCTCAAGACATCTACCATTGTGCCAGTGCCCCATACAATCATCGACAGGGAGTCTCAACGATTTCCAGCCAGTGTCACTCGACCCTGTCAGCGCCAAGTGCTTTGGAGCGGACCTGATCTTGGCTCAACCTCAAAGCTAGCCTCCCCCCCCCCCCCACACTGGACCCCAATCAGTTGCCTACCGGGACCAATAGGAAATATATCAACAGAGGAACGCCATATCGGCGGCCCTACACTCTTCCCTGAACCCACCTGGACAGCAATAACACCTACATCAGGCTGCTGTTCATTGACTTCAGCTCCGCCTTTAACACTGGTCATACACGCTAGCTTGATCACCAAACTCAGTCGGTCTTGGCATCTCCACCTCCCTCTGCAATTGACACTGAATTTCCTCACTAACAGACCACAGTCTGTTAGGGTCAACAACCTCACCTCCTCCACTATAGCACTGAACACCGGCGTGCCACAGGGCTGTATGTGCTCAGCCCTCTCCTCTACTCCCTCTTCATAAACCCATGACTGCATCGCTACGCATGGCTCCAACGCCATCATAAAATTTGCCGACGACACCAGGTGGTGGGACAGATCAGCGATACGACGAGTCAGCCTACAGGGAGGAGGTCCAGCACCTGACAACCTGGTGTGCCAATAACAACCTCGTCCTCAACTCCCAGAAGACGAAGGAAATCATTGTTGACTTTAGAAAGAACAGAGGGGGCAGACACACCCCCATCCATATAAAACGGGACTGAGGTGGAGCAGGTCTCCAACTACAAATTCCTCGGGGTACACATCTCGGAGGATCTGTCCTGGTCCCTCAGCACCTCCAAGTGATCAAAAAGGCGCAGTAGCAGCACCTTTACTTCCTGAGGAAAGGCTCAAAAAACCACCTGTCCCCCCAGATCCTGACCAACATCTTTTACCGCTGTACCCAGAGATGCCAACCCTAAATTTAGTTCACAGTAACATTCAACCCATTTGTCAGTAACAAATGGGGGGTAAATGCATTTCTCTCAGTAACATGTTGCGGCACCAGAATAATATGCATGGAACGACCCAAAATCTGCAACGCGCGTTGAATCCCAACCCTTCCTTTTTTCAACTAGTACTATATACAAACTCATTAAACACACATAAACATCCTTTAGTATACACTGTATCACTTAAAAAGATGTACTTCTATATATTTTGATGAATCTTGATTGCTTTAGCCTTCAGGCACAGCTAACAGATACTTTTCATACTTTCAGTTTCCTTCTCACCTGACTCTAGTCTGAAAAGGGGTCTCGACCCAAAGCATCACCTATTCATTTTCTCTGCAAGATGCTGCCTGCCCCACTGAGTTACTCCGGCATTTTGTGTCTATCTTCAGTGTAAACCAGCATCTGCAATTCCTTCCTGCACACACTATGTACATCGGTGTATACAATGAATGTTTTGTTGCTTAGTATGTGTTTTACAGAGTACTGTGCTTACATATGTTTGCTCTGCTGCAAGTAAGTTTCATTGTTCCATTTCAGGACCACATAAGTTCATAAGATATAGAGCAGTGAGCCATTCAGCCCATCAAGTCTATTCCCCGTCATTCAATAGTAGCTGATCTATCTTTCCCTCTGGACCCCATTCTCCTGCCTTCTCATAACCGTTGACATCCCAGCAAGAATCTGTCACTCTCCACCTTAAAAAATACCATTGACTTGGCCTCACGCAGCCTTCTGTGGTAATGGTTCCCCCAGATTCACCGCCCTCGGACTAAATAAAATTCCTCCTCATCTCCCCCCTAAAAGGTACGTGACAAAGGTTATAAAGCGTTGTGTAAAATGTCTGAAGAAGGGTCTCGACCCGAAACGCCGCCTATCTCCTTGGCTCCTTCGATGCTGCTGCACCCGCTGAGTTTCTCCAAGCCGCCGCTTTTGTGTACCCCCAAAGGTAAAAACATTGTTGACTCTTCGAGTGGTTTGAAGGAGTGTGCCGAGCTGGGCTCCACTTACCTTCATGAAGGGAGCTGCCGTTAGGACGAGCGCTGGCCTGCTGCTGCTCTTTAACATGGTGAGGACCTCTCCTGGACCCTCATCATGCTCTTCTGCTGGCTGCCCTGCCGGTGCTCGCTGCGCTGGTCCAGCTGTCGGCTCGGACGGACGGCCAGGGTGGAGACCGGGGCATCCGACGCAAGGCGGACTTGAGAAAGTGAACGTCCTGCATTATAAACACATTCGCTGGCGTTTCATTATCGCTGGCTCTTTCCCCTCCCGAGGAAAGTGTGTCAAAGGTGCGCTGGTGTTCGCCCGACCTGGACAACGATGAAGTCCCTCTCCCTCCCTCCTCCGCCGGTGGCTATGATCAAAGATCCTACACGATCTTTGCCTGTGATCTCCCTGACGCCTTCCGCGGTGGGGCTGGGCCCGAGGGAGGAGACTGGTGCCCTGCCCCGTCGCTGCCTGCCTGCTACAACGTGGAGCTCCATCTTCCCAGGTGAGTGAGTTCCCAGGTTGCACGTGTCCAACCGCCTGCTCGTTTCCCGTTCCCGCCCTTCCCCCTGCTGCACGTGTCCAACCGCCGCTCATTCCCGCTGCACGTGTCCAACCGTCGCTCGTTCCCGCTCCCGCCCTTCCGCTGCACGTGTCCCTCGCACCGCCCTGCTCGTTCCCGCCCTTCCGCTGCACGTCCCAAACCGCGCTCATTCCCCGCTGCACGTGTCCAACCACCGCTCATTCCCGCTGCACGTGTCCAACCGCCGCTCGTTCCCGCTCCCGCCCCCGCCCCCGCCCCTCCCGTTTATTTTTTTGATTCTTTTTCGTTCCCGCCCTTCTCCGTAACGACAGGTCAGCCTGCCGGAACGCCGTAATTAGGTTGTTTCGCCGGGACGAAATACGGCGAATCCGGGACAGTTGGTAACCCTGTGTACCATCGAGAAAGCATCCTGACCACCTGCTTTACGGTATGGTACAGCAGTTGCACGTAGCAGACAGGAAGGCACTACAACGGGTTGGTGAAAACCGCCCAGTACATCATCGGTGCCCCGCTCCCTGCCATTGATGACCTCCACCGAAAACGGTGTTTGAGAGACGGGCCGGGAAGATCATCAAAGACCCCTCCCACACTGACCATGGACTGTTTGCCCTCCTACCATCAGGGAGGAGGTACAGGAGCCTCAGGTCCCGCACTAGTAGGAAGAGGAACAGCTTCTACAACAACACCATCACCCTGCTGAACTCGGTGTTCCGCCGATAGATTTCTCCACTCTCTCCGTCCACATTGTCTGCATTCTGTATTTATTTCTATATTGCTATTACTACGAACTGACGCTAAACTGCATTTTATTGTACCCATACTTGTATCTGTTTGCAATGACATTAAATTTGATTGAATGAATTGGACTGTGAGGAGGATGCTATGATAATGCAGGGTGACGTGGACAAGCTGGGGAGTGGGCAGATGCACTGCAGATGAAGTTTTAAAATGCGGATAAATGTGAGGGTATCCACTTTGGTAGCAAAAACAGGAAGGCAGAATTACTATCTAATAGCACCAAGTTGGGAAAAGGGGGACGTACAACGGGATCTGGGGGTCCTTGTTCATCAGTCTTTGAAAGTAAAACCATGCTGGTACAGCAGGCAGTGAAGAAAGCGAATGGCATGTTGGCCTTTATAACAAGAGGAAATGGATATAGGAGCAAAGAGGTCCTTTCTGCAATCGTACAGAGCCCTAGTGAGACCACACCTGGAGTATTGTGTGCAGTTTTGGTCCCCTAATTTGAGGATGGACATTCTTGCTATTGAGGGAGTACAGCGAAGGTATACAAGGTTAATTCCCGGGATGGCGGGACTGTCATATGCTGAAGAGAATGGAGCGGCTGGGCTTGTACACTCTGGAGTTTAGAAGGATGAGAGGGAATCTCATTGAAACATATATGATTTATTAAGGATTTGGAGACATGTTCCTGATATTAGGGGAGTCCAGAACCAGGGGCCCACGGTTTAAGAATAAGGGGTTAGCCATTTAGAACGGAGACGACGTAAACACTTTTTGCTCACGAGAGAGTGGTGAGTCTGTGGAATTATCTGCCTCAGAGGGCAGTAGAAGCAGGTTCTCTGGATGCTTTCAAGAAAGAGCTAGATTGGTCTCTTAAAAATAGCGGAGTCAGGGGATATGAAGGGCCGAATGGCCTACTCCTGCACTGTTGTCTATTGTCTATTGACCCTCACTGGACAGAACCAGGTCGCCAGAACTAGCAGGCAGCAGCACCACTTAGAATGACAGATTTCATATAAATCAAACAGCGAGGGGTGCTAGATACCAACCAAGACGCCCCATCTGCGCTATTTCCATTTGTCCGCATTTATAAGAAAGTTATGGGCTTTTATGTAAATTGACTGTCCTCGATCACAGCTTTTGTGTTAAATGAATTGAAAAGCAATAGGGAACAAGATGTTAATTTCCGAGTATGAAAATGACCATAACTTTTTTAAATACTGAAGATATGAAAGTGAATTAGGTGTCAAATGAAAGTTATTTTTGTGCTTTATCTGATGGGATAACTTACAGGCTTGATGTTTTAAAGCTCAAAATTGTGTAACATTCCTATGTGGTGGTGACAAATTATTGCACACATCACAGGGATGAAATCCACACACGAACATTAAATTGCAGTACAGACCTGAACTTCAGAAATGCTCCATTTCTGTTGCTGCTCCATTTCCTGCATGTCCGATTCTTTTATTGTTAGAGATTCGAAGGTAGATTTCACCTGACCCTGGGGTTGGGATTCAGATCAGAGAATAAAAACGTCAGAATATAAACAAAACATGACACAATGATGTGATCAGAATCGGGTTGCATTTACCTTGTAGATTTCAACAGCTTCATCTACCGGCATGAAGCTGTGAGACTTGTGTTCCCGCCCAGCTGCACAAACCAGACAGATCAGCTTATTGTCCGTTTCACAAAACAGCTTCAGTTCTTCCTGATGTTTCTCGCACTGAAGTTTACTTTCCTTCTCTGTCCGATTCAGGCTCAGTGTTCGAGCTTTCTCAGACAGTCTCGCCAAGGCCCGACTAACCCTGAGGGTGCGGTCTGTAAACTCCTCTCTACATTCCGGGCAGCAGTTTCTCCCCTCCCTGTCCCAACTCTGTGTGATACATGAGCGGCAGAAGTTGTGGCCACACTCCAGTGACACCGGATCGGTGAAGAAATCCAGGCAGATGGGACAAACTGCCTCCTCGGTCCAACTCTCGACCTGGTCTTTCGCAGCCATTTTAACCTCCACTTCCTGGTTCAAAGTGTTTTCCACTGCGCACGCTGCCGTCTCGGGGAATGAATGTTATTTGGCAGCAAGTGTTGAGTGTTCAGTGTCCTGGCCGCTCCCAACTAATCTCATACGAGGGAGGGGTCAGCTAGACAATAAACTGCATCTGTGCACTCTCCCAACCTGTCCAAGTCACCCTTCATCCTCGTGGCATCCTCCTCACAGTTGCACTGCCACCCAGCTTTGTGTCATCTCCTCTCTTTCTCACTTCCTATCTTTCTCTCTCTCTCCCCTGCCCCCACTGACACATCTCCTCCACCCCAGACTCATCCGCTCAGCTCGCCGCCCCTCTCCCGCCCCTCTCCCGCCCCTCTCCCCGCCCCACCCCTTCGCCCCTCTCCCCGCCCCTCTCCCCGCCCAACTCTCCCCCGCCCCCCTACGCGCTTCCCCCGTCCCTCTCCCCGCTTCTCACGTCCCACTCCCCTCGCCCCTTTCCCCGTCCCTCTCCCATCCCCTCTCCCCGCTTCTCCCGCCCCTCTCCCCGCCTCTCTCCCCGTCCCTCTCCCCGCTTCTCACGTCCCACTCCCCGCCCCTCCCCCGTCTCCCTCTCCCATCCCCTCTCCCCGCTTCTCCCGCCCCTCTCCCCGCCTCTCTCCACCGCCTCTCTCCCCCCGCCTCTCTCCCCGCCTCTCTCCCCCGCCCCTCTCCCCGCCTCTCTCCCCGCCCCTCTCCCCGCCTCCCCCCGCTTCTCACGTCCCTCTCCCCGCCATCTCTACCCTCCCCTATCCATGCCCCTCCCCTCTCACTTTCCAGGGCTCCGGCCTTCCCGTCTCCTTCCTCCCTTACACTTTCCACTACCCACCCCTCGCCTGCGCCGCCCGCTTCCCTCTCTCTACCCCAGCCAGCGGGCCGCTTGATTCAGTGGGTTTCCCCACAAGCCTGGAGCCGGCGCCCATAGTACAGACGTGACCGGGACAACCGTGAAGGGACGCGGCCCCTGACTGCAAGCAGCGGAAACAGCTGCGGCTGTTGGCAGGGGACACAGAGAGAGAGAGGCCGCTCGGCCCGCGCGTTGCTGCTGTCCGCTGAGTCGGGGATGGACAATTGTCAGTAAAATGTGGAACTCAGCGGGTCGGGCAGCATCTGTGGAGGGAATGGACAGGGCGACACTTCAGACTGATGTGGGAGGGGAGGGGGGGAGAGAAAGCTGGAACAGAAGGTGTGTGTGTGTGTGTGTGTGTGTTTGTGTGTGTGTGTGGGGGGGGTGTGATGTCTGTCAAGTTATTGGTGGAAGAAGGAACTGCAGATGCTGGTTTAAAACGGAAGATAGACACAAAAAGGCTGGAATAACTCAGCGGGACAGGCAGCATCTCTGGAGAGAATGAATGGGTCGAAGAAGAGTCTGGACCCGAAACTTCGCCCATTCCCTCGCTCCAGAGATGCTGCCTGTCCCCGCTGAGTTACTCCACCTTTTTGCGTCTATTTTAAGTGATAGGTGGATACGGGTGTGGGGGTGATCAGTGGGTGGGTGGGTGGAATAAGTGAGAATGACTGGAGGTGAAAATGAGACAAAATTATGTCAGTTGAGGGGAGAAGAGGAGCAGTGAAATGTGTGGGCAATCTGTGTGGGTGGAGGGAGGGAGAGATGGTTGAGGAGAGATGGGGCGTGATAGGCAGGACTGGATAACAGGGAAAATGGGGGTCTTGGAGATGGGAGGTGAACGGTTGGAAACATAGAAACATAGAAATTAGGTGCAGGAGTAGGCCATTCAGCCCTTCGAGCCTGCACCGCCATTCAATATGATCATGGCTGATCATCCAACTCAGTATCCGTACCTGCCTTCTCTCCATACCCTCTGATCCCCCTAGCCACAAAGGCCACATCCAACTCACTCTTAAATATAGCCAATGAACTGGCCTCAACAATCCTCTGTGGCAGAGAGTTCCAGAGACTCACCACTCTCTGTGTGAAAAAAGTCTTTCTTTTCATCTTGGTCTTAAAGGATATCCCCCTTATCCTTAAGCTGTGACCCCTTGTCCTGGACTTCCCAACATCGGGAAACAATCTTCCTGCATCTAGCCTGTCCAACCCCTCAAGAATTTTGTAAGTTTCTATAAGATCCCCTCTACAATCTCCTAAATTTTCCAGAGAGTATAAAACCGAGTCTATCCAGTCTTTCTTCATAGACATCCTGACAATCCAGGAATCGGTCTGGTGAACCTTCTCTGCACTCCCTCTATGGCAATAATGTCCTTCCTCAGATTTTTGGAGACCAAAACTGTACGCAATACTCCAGGTGTGGTCTCACCAAGACCCTGTACAACTGAAGTAGAACCTCCCTGCTCCTGTACCAAATCCTTTTGCTATGAAAGCTAACATACCATTCGCTTTTTGCACTGCCTGCTGCACCTGCATGCCTACTTTCAATGACTGGTGTACCAGACACCCAGGTCTCGCTGCATCTCCCCTTTTCCTAATCGGCCACCATTTAATAATAGTCTGCTTTCCTGTTTTTGCCACCAAAGTGGATAACCTCACATTTATCCACATTATACTGCATCTGCCAAACATTTGCCTACTCACCCAGCCTATCCAAGTCACCTTGCAGTCTCCTAGCATCCCTCCTCACAGCGAACACTGCCCCCCAGCTTAGTGTCATCCCGCAAACTTGGAGATATTGCCTTCAATTCCCTCATCCAGATCATTAATATATATTGTAAATAGCTGGGGTCCCAGCACTGAGCCCTGCGGTACCCACTAGTTACTGCCTGCCATTGTGAAAAGGACCCGTTTACTCCTACTCTTTGCTTCCTGTTTGCCAGCCAGTTCTCTATCCACATCAATACTGAACCCTAATACCGTATGCTTTAAGTTTGTATACTAATCTCTTATGTGGACCTTGTCGAAAGCCTTCTGGAAGTCCAGATATACCACATCCACTGGTTCTCCCTTATCCACGCTACTAGTTACATCCTCGAAAAATTCCACAAGAATTCGTCAGACATGATTTACCTTTTGTAAATCCATGCTGACTTTGTCAATGATTTCACCACTTTCCAAATGTGCTGCTATCCCATCTTTAATAACTGACTCTAGCAGTTTCCCCACTACCGATGTTGGACTAACTGGTCTGTAATTCCCCGTTTTCTCTCTCCCTCCCTTCTTAAAAAGAGGGAATTACATTTGCTACCCGCCAATCCTAAGGAACTTCTCCAGAATCTAAAGAGTTTTGAAAGATTATCACTAATGCATCCACTATTTCCTGAGCTACTTCCTTAAGTACTCTGGGATGCAGCCTATCTGGCCCTGGGGATTTATCGGCCTTTAATCTATTCAATTTACCCAACACCACTTCCCGACTGACCTGGATTTCACTCAATTCCTCCTTTGACCCACAGTCCCCTGCTATTTCAGGCAGATTATTTATGTCTTCCTTAGTGAAGACGGAACCAAAAGTAGTTATTCAATTGGTCCGCCATCTCCTTGTTCCCCATGATCAAACTCACCTGTTTCTGACTGCAAGGGACCTACATTTGTTTTAACTAACCTCTTTCTCTTCACATATCTATAAAAACTTTTGCAGTCAGTTTTTATGTTCCCTGCCAGTTTTCTTTCATAATCTAAGAGGGGGAAAGGAGCAGGGTGACTGAGGAGGGGTGGGAGATGATGACAGAAATGTGTGCACTCAAATTTACAGTAATCTCCCCACCCCACCCCTCCCTCTCTTTCCCCTGTCCCTCACCGACAAAATCTGTGTGGGCATCTGATCTCCAGAGGTGTATTGACCTACAGAGGTGTATAAAACCATGGGAGGGATAGATCGCGTAGACACACAGAGTCTCTTGCCTCTGTGAGCGGGCCTGTGGCGGAGTGGATGCCGGGGTCCGGTGCGGACGGGTGTGAGCTGAGGCCGAGGTTTGTAAACATTGCTCCAACCACCCCCCCCCCCCCCCCCCCCCACCCCCCCCGGCCCCACTCCTGTATGTTCACCGCGTTCTCACCAGGGAGGGGCAGGGGTGGAGCCAGGGCTGTTTGCGTGAAGTACGGAGGGAGTTGGAGCGCTGCCCCCCGGGTCTGTGAGGGAACGACCCACCTCCCCCTCTCCCATTCTCCATCCCCCCCCTCACAACCCACCTCCACCCTTGTACTCTCCCTCCACCTTGTACTCTCCCTCCACCCCTCTACTCTCCCTCCATCCCTCTACACTCCCTCCTCCCCTCCACACTCCCTCCACCTTTGTTTCTACTTCTCCTGGCCTAACATGGCCCTTTTGGCTGAAATGCTCCTCCTGGGGTGATATGGGCAAAGGGAACTGGTTTCTGGGCTAATATGGACCTTCAGGCCAAATATTAGTTGTTTCAGGTAGGCTGCCAAGGGCACCTTTTTTTGGGGCTTTTCCTGGCCTGGCATGAGCCTTGTGGGCAGAAATGCTTCTCCTGGGCTAATACGGGCATTTCGGGCAAAATTGACTGGTTTATGGGCTAATTAGTGGTTTCAGGTAGGTAGGCCGAAGGCACATTTTTTGGGCTTTTCCTGGCCTGGCAGGGGCCTTTTGGGCTGAAATGCCTCTCCTGGGCTAATATGGGTATTTCGGGTAAAATGGACTATTTCTGGGCCAATAGGGGCCTTGTGGGCCGAAATGTGTGGGTTCAGGTAGGAAAAATGTTTGTTTTTGTACTTTTCGTGGCCTGGCATGCACCTTTTCAGCTGAAATTCTCTTCCACGGCTAATACGTGGCATTGTAGGCAAAAGGAAATAGCTTCTGGGTGAATAGGGGCCGTGTGAGCCAAAAATGTGTGGTTTCTTCAGGTAGACCGAAGGCACGGTTTCTGGACTTTTCCTGGCCTGGCACGGGCCTTTGGGCCAAAATTCACCTCCTCGGCTCATACGGGTATGGCAGGCAAAAGAGGCCACTTTCCCCATTCTTCATTCCCCCTCACACTCCTCCACCACTCCACACACTCTCTCAACCCCTCTACTCTCTGTCCATGCCTATCTACCCCCTCCACCTGGGGTACATCTACCCGAGCCAAGAGTAGATTACTCTTGCACAGGGCCAATTGGGGAGCAATTGGTCCAATTGGCTTAAGGCCGGCCCTGAATGTTAAGGACCTTCAGCACTGGAAGGCCAGTGGAAAATCAAGACGACTTTCACCGGGAAGATGAATTGTGCTCCACGCAGTTACAGATTATTCTCTTTCCTACTTTATATGCAACCAAATCTCAAACTGAATATTCTCTCCAGGTCCCCTATTTTATTGGAGACATTATTTACCAGCAGTTGCGCTAAGTTGATGTTCAACCACCGTTTCACACTTAGAGATAACTTCATATATATTCCCATTTCCTTTCCGCCCTTCCTTAGACTGCCCGGCGCTCGTCCGCCTGGTTCCTGTCATGGTCACTCGTTTAACGTGTTAGCGGCCTCTTGCTGATGTGAAATCAGTGGGAGATTGGCAGAGGCTCTTCGCCCTGAACACTCGCAGCAAAACATCATTATTCAACACAGAATCCATTCCCCGCGCACTGCAGCGCATTAGACACCTGCGGTTCTGTGCGGGTTGGCAGCTTCCTGAAGGGGGAAGGATTTTGAAGCAGGAAGTACTCGGAGTTAAAATGGCTTTGAAACACCAGATCCAGAGTTTAACTGAGGACGCGACTTGTCCCATTTGCCTGGATTTCTTCACCAATCCGGTTATACTGGAGTGTGGGCACAACTTCTGCCGTTCCTGTATTACACAGAGTTGGGACAAAGAGGGGAGAAACTACTACCCGGTGTGCAGAGAGGAGGTCACAGACCCACCCTCAAAGTAAATCGGGCCTTGGCGAGTATGACTGAGACAGCTCGAGCACTGAGCCTGAACACGGAAGGGAAGGAAAGTAAACTTCACTGCGAGAAACATCAGGAAGAACTGAAGCTGTTTTGTGAAACCGACAAGAAACTGATCACAGTCCTAAACAGGGGGGAATCTCTGCAAGAGAGAAGGGAGAGAGATAATTTTAAACATTTTTCCTCTTTTTTACTACAGATCTAAAGAACGAAGGAGGAAAGGACCTTGATAGAGTATCCCGGATCTCTCTCACAGGGAGCATCCCAGTCCCTGTGATGACGGGACGGTCATATGAGGAAAGATTGAAAAGACTAGGCTTGTATTCACTGGAGTTTAAAAGGATGAGGGGGATTCTTCTAGAAACATATAAAATAATAAAAGGACTGGACAAGCTAGATGCAGGAAAAATGTTCCCAATGTTGGGTGAGTCCAGAACCAGGGGCCACAGTCTTAGAATAAACGGGAGGTCATTTAAGACTGAGGTGAGAAAAAACATTTTCACCCAGAGAGTTGTGAATTTATGGAATTCCCTGCCATAGAGGGCAGTTCAGGCCAAATTACTGGATGGATTTAAGAGAGAGTTGGATAGAGCTCTAGGGGCTAGTGGCGTCAAGGGATATGGGGAGAAGGGAGGCACGGATTATTGATAGCGGACGATCAGCCATGATCACAATGAATGGCGGTGCTGACTCAAAGGGCCAAATGGCCTCCTCCTGCACCTGTTTTCTATGTTTCTATGTTTCCATGACTCTGGTGGCTGCTGCTGCTTCAGAAAAAACGGACTTTTGTTCTTGAAATGGAACCAAGTTGTATTAAAGTGGCATTCTAATGAAATAAAAGTCAATCAAATCACACACTTGACTCTTATGATTATTATGGTCATCACACACTGAGGCCTGAGGGCCAGTACTTGCCTGATGTGGATGAAGGGATTCCTCTGGCTGATGCAGGTGAATGATGGGCGAAGGGACATTTGATTTTTTTTTTAATTTAGTGAAATATGAGTGAAGTGAAGTGAAAGGCATTTTCTGGCCTGGCATGGGCCTCCTAGACTAATATGGGCATTTTGGGCAAAGGGACTGGTTTCTAGGCTAATATGGGACTTTGTGGGCCAAAATTATGTGGTTTCAGGAAGGCTGAAGGCACATTATTTGGACATTTCCAGGGCCTGTCACAGGCCTTGTGGGCCTAAGGGGACTCCTCCTCAACTAGTACGGGCACTGTGGGCCGAAGGGACTCTTCCGTGGGCCACTACGGGCCTTGTGGGGGCCCAAGGGACTGGGTTCTGGAGACAATGATTCAATTGAACTTTAGAATCCAATGATACACTTTGAGAGTGAGATGGATGGGAGGGAGGGTTAAGGGGGTTGAGGTTGCCTCAGGATGGAAGAGAATGGGGGTGAGGAATGGGTGGAGGGGACAGTGCGTGAAGGGAGAGGGCAACGGGTGCTTTAGAGGTGGTGGTGTAGATGGGGAGAGATGAAGGAAATGAGAAAGGAGGGGGCTGGGGATAATGGGGGAAGGGTGGGTGAGAGTGATGGGGAAGGGTGAAGGAGGATAGTGAGGATGAGAATTGTATGAGGCTGTGAAACGAAGTTTGGGAACCAGAGAAGGGCGATGGGAATGGGAAGTATGGGACCAGTGGATAACTGTGTTCCACCGCAGTAACAGATTATTCTGTTTCGGTCATTTTATGCAACCAAATCTCAGCGATTGTCGCGCATCTTTCCGCTTTTTAATTTTCTACAGATCTAAAGAATGAGGAGGATAAAGGATCTTGATAGTCTATCCTGGATCTCACAGGGAGCCAATGAAGGGAGAATTTATACTGCGGTGAGTAGAGACACACATTCACACACTCACAGTCCTAAACATGGGGGAATCTCTGCAAGAGAGAAGGAGAGAGAGAATTTTAAAATTTTTCTCTTTTATTACTTCAGATCTAACAGAAATGAAGGAGGAAAGGAGCTTGATCGTGGACCTCTCTCACAGGGAGCTTTGCAAGACTCTGGCGGCTGCTGCTGCTGCAGAAAACAAGGACTTTTGCTCTGGAAATGGGGCAAAGTTGCATTTAAAGTGGTATTTCCAATGAAATGTCAATCAATCAAATCACACACTTGATTCTTATGATTAATATGATTATCGTACACTGAGGCATGAGGCTTAGTACAGGCCGGATGGGCCGACAGGAGTCCTCCTGAGCTAGTACAGGTGAATGATGTGCTGAAGGGACACTTAATATTTAAAAACCTTTTTAGTGAAATGTGAGTGAAGTGAAGGGAAAGGCACTTTTTTTGGACTTATCCCGACCTGGCATGAGCCTTTTGCGGAAATGATCCTCCTGGGCTAATACGGGCATATCGGGCAAAATGGACTGGTTTATGGGCTAATATGGATCTTGTGGGCTAAAATTAGTGGTTTCAGGTAGGTAGGCCGAAGGCACATATTTTTTGGGCGCTTTTTGTGGCCTAAACCGGGGCCTTTGGGGCTGAAATGCTTCTCCTGGGCTAATATGGGTATTTCGAGTAAAAATGACTAGTTTCTGGGCTATTAGGGTGTGTTGTTGACTGGAATGTGTGGTTTCAGGTAGGAAAATGCTTTTTCTTAACTTTTCCTGGCCTGGCACAGGCCTTTTTGGCTGAAGTTCTCTTCCGCGGCTAATCCGGGCATTGTGGGCAAAAGGAAACAGCTTCAGGGTGAATATGGCCTTGTGAGCCAAAATGTGTGGTTCAGGTAGGCCGAAGGCACGTTTTTTGGTCTTTTTCTGGCCTGGCACAGCACTTTTAGGCCTAAAATTCTCCTCCTCCTCGCATACGAGTATTGCGGGCAAAGAGCCCCTCTCCCCCTTCTCCATTCCCCCTCACAACCCCCTCCACCCCTCTACTCTCTCTCCACCCCTCTCTTTCCCCCTCCACCCTTCGGCCGGCGGGGGGGCGTACCTATCTGAAACCACACATTTCAGCCCACAAGGTTCCTATTAGCCCATAAACCAGTCCATTTTGCCCGAAATGCCCGTATTCGCCCAGGAGGAGCATTTCTGCCAAAAGGCCCGTGCCAGCCAGGAAAAAGGAAAAAAAAAAATACGTGCCTTTGGCAGCCTACCTGAAACCACTCATTTTGGCCCACAAATTAGCTGCAAAACCACTCCTTTTTACCCAAAAATGTCTGTTTTAGCCCAGGAGGAGAATTTCAGCTCAAAAGGTCAATGCCAGGCGGCAAGAAAAGTTTAAAAAAGTTGCCATTGGCAGCCTGCCTGAAACCACTAATTTTGGGCCCACAAAGTCTCAATTAGCCCAGAAACCAGTCCATTTTGCTCATATTAGCTCAGAAGGAGCATTTCAGCCCAAAAGGGACTGTGGCAAGTTAAAAAAAAATTCCCCAAAATTCAGTGCCTTTCACTTCACTTCACTTCACTCCGATTTCACAAAAAAAAAATACTTGTTTAATATTAAGTATTCCTTCGGCGCATAATTCACCTATGACTAGCCCAGGAGGAGTCCCTTCGGCCCACCGGGCCTGTATTAGCCCTCAGGCCTCAGTTGCGTGATGATCATAATAATCATAAGAATCAAGTGTGTGATTTGATTGATTGACATTTATGTCATTGGAATACCACTTTAATTACAACTTGGTTCCATTTCCAGAGCAAAAGTCCTTGTTTTCTGCAGCAGCAGCAGGCCACAGAGTCTTGCAAAGCTCCCTGTGAGAGAGGTCAAGGATACTCTATCAAGGTCCTTTCCTCCATCATTCTTTTGATCTGAAGAGGAAAAATGTTTTAAATTATCTCTTTCCCTTCTCTCTTGCAGAGATTCCCCCTGTTTGATTGTGAGTGTGTGAGTGTGTGAGTCTGTGTCTCTACTCACCGCAGTATAATTCTCCCTTCATTGGGTCCCTGTGGAGATCCAGGAGAGACTATCAAGGTCCTTTATCCTCCTTCATTCTTGGATCTTTTAGAAAATTAAAAAGCAGAAATATGCACAACAATCGCTGAGATTTGGTTCCATAAAAAGTAGGAAAGAGAATAATCTGTTACTGCGTGGAACACATTTATCTACTGGTCCCATATTTCTCATTCCCATCGCCCTCCTCGGGCTCCCAACTTTGTTACAACGGGCATATACAACTCCCCATCATCAATATCTTCTTCACCCTTTCCCATCACTCTCACCCACCCTTCCCCCATTATCCCAGCCCCTCTCCGTTCTCCTTCCTTCATCTCTCCCCTCGCCCATCTACCACCACCACCTCTAAAGCACCCGTTGCCCTCTCCCTTCCAACGCACTGTCCCTCCACCCATCCCTCACCCCCATTCTCTTCCACCCTGAGGCAACCTCAACCCCCTTAAATCCCTCCCTCCATCCATCTCACTCTCAAAGTGCATCATGGGATGACAAAGTTGAATTGAATCATTGACTCACTATCACCAGAACCCAGTCCCTTGGGCCCCACAAGGCCCGTAGTAGCCCGGGAAGAGCCCCTTTGGCCCAGAGTGCCCGTACTAGTCGAGGAGGAGTCCCTTAGGCCCACAAGGCCCGTGACAGCCTGGAAAAGTCCTTAAAATATGCCTTCAGCCTACCTGGAACCTCTAATCTGGGCTTTTCCTGGCCTGGCTCGGGCCTTTTGGGTTGAAATGCTTCTCCTGACCTAATATGGCTATTTCGGGTAACATGAACTAGTTTCAGGACTAATACGGGCAAAATGGACTGTTTCTGGGCTAATTGAGACCTCGTGGTCCAAAATGTGTGGTTTCAGGTCGGAAAAGGGCATTTTTCTGGACTTTTCCTGGCCTGGCATTGGCTTTTTCTCCTCCTTGGCTAATACTGGCATTGTGGGCAAAGGGGAATCGTTTCTGGGCTAATAGGGCCTGTGGGCTGAAATGATGATTTCAGGTCGGCCAAAGGCACGTTTTCTGGACTTTTCTTGGCCTGGCTCAGGCTTTGTGGGCCTAAGGGATTCATCCTCGACTGCTATGGGCACTGTGGGTCCTAATGGACTCTTCCTGAGCTACTTATGGGCCCTTGTGGAGGCCCAAGGACCTGGTTGCGAGTGGTGGCTGAGTCAATGATTTCAATTGAACTTTATCGTCCCATGGTGCACTGTGGTGGCCCCGGCCTCGGACCATGTGGGAAACTGTGCCAGGAGATCGACAACAGGCCACCACATGGCGGAGCTCGTTGCTGTGTAGTCGGGGATTGCGAGTGTGTGCGTGGATACGTTGACCCGTGCCTTATTCGGTAGTGGAAATATACTACCTTGACGTACAAACTCTGTTGTCAGAATCTGGTGATCTATCAAACACAAAGGAAACACCTCCTTCTATAATCATTCTGTAGAGGATCTTGACCTGAAACATCATCTACCCAAATTCTCCAGAGATGCTACTTGGCCCATGTGGAGTTACCCCATGGCTTTGTGTCAGTTGCTTTGTAAACAGCTCCTGCAGTTCTTTGTGTGCTCCTGGTGATGAAACGTCAGGCTGCTGCGAGTGGGGAGTCTGTCTCACTGTGCTGCTCTCCGGGGCTGGAGGGGTTTGCAGGCGGGGCGGGCGGAATAGAAACGGAAACCGGTTCCATTGTGGAACCAGTCCCCGGAATAAGGAGCAGCTGGATCTTACATCAGGAGCTGGGCCATGTCAGCAGGGACCGGGCCTTAGGAGGTGCGGGGCCCAATTGGGAATAATTTTTGGTGAGCTCCAGGTTTCCCAGCCAAGGTCCTGTAGAATCATAGAAATAAATAAAGTCTAGTATATAGACTTGATATCTCTATGGTAGAATGGAAAGTAATCAAAATGAGCGCTTAAAAAGTGCCTGTGAGTTAATGGACCAAACAGATCTAAGCTACATTTTAATATCAAATTGCATACATGTAAGCCTACAAGTAAAAAATAAACTGTGTTTGATCATCTCTGAAAAGTACATAGTTACAATACCACTTGTTTTAGTGACTGTGAAATGAAAAAAATAATAATTTAATTAAATACCAGTCCAGGCATTAAATTTTGGGCTTCAGCCCTATCCTACTCTTGGGGCTCCTACCCTTACTAGTGCCTACCTAACTTAGTTGTGTGTGTGTGTGTGTGTGTTATTTGTGTGTGTTTAGTTGTCTGTGTATTATGTGTTTGTGTGGGAGGGAAGGAGAGAAGGGGAGGGAGGGAGAGGAAGGAGAGAAGGGAGTGATGGAAGTAGAGAAAGAAGGGAGGGAGGGAGGGAAGGAGAAAAAGAAGGGATGGAGGGAAGGAGAGAAGGGAAAGAGAGGGGAGGGAAGGAGAGAAGGGAGGGAAGGAGAGAAGGGAGGAAGGGAAGGAGAGAAGGAAGGGAGTGGGCCGGCGGCAAGGAGGTTGCCGGGGTCCGGGCGGACGGGTGTGAGCTGAGGCCGAGGTTTCTAAAAGTTGCTCCAACCCCGGCCCATCCCTCCCTGTATTGTTCACAAGCGTCTCCCAGCGAGGGGAGAGGGGTGGAGCTGGGGCTGTGTGCATGAAGTACGGCAATCTGGGGGCGGGGAGCGCTGCCCGGGATCTTGAGGGAACGACCCACTCCCCTCTCCCCCTTCTCCATCCCCCCTTCAAAAAGTGGGTGACCCCCCACCACCCCTTACTCCCCCTCCACCCCTCTAAAAGAGTATAAGAGAGCAGAGAAGAGAAGGAATTTAGCGGTCCAAAGAGTGCCTTCTTCACCCCTGTTGTACTACTCTCCCTCCAACCCTCTACTCTCCCCCTCTATCTCCCTCACAAGTCCACTGCCTCCATCTCTCTTAAGTGTAGAGAAAGACTCACCGGGCTACGTCTCCCATCGCGCTCAGCCCCTCATCGCCCTTAACTCTCCCTCCAACCCTACTCTCCCCCTCTACTCTCCCTCCAACCCTCTACTCTCCCTCTCTGTGTCTCTGTAAACACCCCTCTACTCTCCCTCCACCCCTCATCCCCCTTATTCTGTGTGTCCCTCCACCATCTACTTCACACTCCCTCCACGAGATATCCACACTCCCCATCACCCCACCTGCTACTCCCTCCACCGTACTCTCCCTCCACCCCTATGAACTCTCCCTCCACCCCTCTCTCCATCCTCTAACTAAGCATCCATCCCTCTACTCTCCCTGCACCCCTTACTCTCCTCCACCCCTCTCCCTCCACCCCAACTACTCTCCTTGTGTGTGTATCACCACCCCTACACTCTACTCTCCTCCACCTTTTTTTCCTTTACTTTTCCAGGCCGAACATGGCCCTTTTGGGCTTAAAAATGCTCCTCTAAGGATAATATGGGTAAAGGGACTGTTTTCTGGACTAATAAGGAACTTCTGGGCCAAAATTAGTTGTTTCAGGTAGGCTGCCAAAGGCACTTTTTTTTCTTCTTTTCCTTGCCTGGCATGAGCCTTTTGGGCGGAAATGCTTCTCCTGGGCTAATACGGGCATTTCAGGCAAAATGGACTGGTTTATGGGCTAATAGGGACCTTGTGGGCCAAAATTAGTGGTTTCAGGTAGGTAGGCCGAAAGCACATTTTCTGGGGTTTCCTGGCCTGGCAGGGGCTTTTTGGGCTGAAATGCTCCTCCCGGGCTAATATCGATATTTCGGGTAAAATGGACTAGTTTCTGGGCTAATAGGGGCCTTGTGGGACGAAATGTGTGGTTTCAGGTAGGAAATATGCATTTGTTTGGACTTTTCCTGGCCTGGCATGGGCCTTTTCGGCTGAAATTCTCTTCCGCGGCTAATACGGGCATTGTGTGGAAAAGGAAATAGCTTCTGTGCGAATAAGAGCCTTGTGGGCCAAAATGTGTGGTTTCAGGTTGGCCAAAGGCACATTTTCTGGACTTTTGCTGGCCTGGCACGGGCCATTTGGGCCGAAATTCTCCTCCTCAGCTGATACGGGTATTGCGGGCAAAAGAACCCCTCTCCCCCTTCTCCATTCGTCCTCACAACCCCTCTACTCTCTCTCCACCCCTCTCTCCCCCTCCACTCCGGATACATCTACCCGAGCCGAGAGTAGATTACTCTTGCGCAGGTCCAATTGGGAGCAATTGGTCCAATTGGCTTAAGGCCGGCCCCTGAATGTCAGGGACCTTCAGCACTGGAAGGCAGGTGGAAATCGAGACGACTTTCACCGGGAAGATGAATGTGTTGCACGCAGTTACAGATTATTCTCTTTCCTACTTTATATGCAAACCAAATCTCAAAACGGAATATTCTCTGCAGGACCCCTATTTTATTGGAGACATTATATTTTACCAGCAGTTTGTGCTAAGTTTGATGTTTAACCACCGTTTCACGTTACTTAGAGATAACTTCATATGTTCCCACTTCCTTTCCGCCCTTCCTTAGACTGCCCGGCGCTCGTCCGCCTGGTTCCTGTCATGGTCACTCATTTAACGTGTTAGCTGCATCGTGCTGATGTGAATCAGTGGGAGATTGGCAGAGGCTCTTCGCCCTGAACACTCGCAGCAAAACATCTTTATTCAACACAGAATCCATTCCCCGCGCGCTTCATCGCATTGGACACCTGCGGTTTTGTGCGGGTTGGCAGCTTCCTGAAGGGGGAAGGATTTTGAAGCAGGAAGTACTTGGAGTTCAAATGGCTTTGAAACACCAGATCCAGAGTTTAACCGAGATCGCGACTTATCCCATTTACCTGGATTTCTTTTTTTGTTAAATTTTTTTATCGTAGAAAAATATTGATGAAAAATACATTATTTTACATTAATGAAAATACATTATTAGATACTTTCTTAATATTATTAATATTAATATTAAGATTTAAGACTTTATGCTTCTATACACTTTTTTATTTTTTTTATAAAGTAAGAAAAGATAGAGAGAAATAATATAGAAAATATGAAAGCAAATGGAGTATTAATCATTAATCCGTCATTGGAGATATAAGCATGATTTATTATGTATACTTCTTCATCCATTCTATTATTCAGGCCTCAGTTAAGCCCTCGCACTGAGCCACTTTGACCCTGTAAATATTCAATATATGGAGACCATATCCCTCTGAAGAGATCCAACCTGTCCATTAGGACAAGCCTCAATCTCTCCAGATGGAGTGTCTCCGACATTTCTGTATTCCACATTTTGATTGTGGGGGATGTAGGGCCTTTCCAGAATTTTAATATTAATTTTTTCCCAATTATTAAACCATAATCAATAAAGGTTATTTGATTCGTTGTTATTAATTGGTCTGTTTCCAGTATTCCTAGTATTATTAACTTTGAATCAGGGGTCAAAATTATATTAACAACATTCAAAATCATCCTAAATATTTCTATCCAGAATTTTGTAATTTTTACACAGTTTGTAAATGAATGTGACAGATTAGCTTCTAAATGTTGACATTTATCACATATGGGAGAAACTTTTGGAAAGATGTTATGTAGTTTGGATTTTTAATAATATAGTCTATGTAGTATTTTAAACTGTATAAGAGGTGTTTAGCATTTAACGAACAATGGTGTATATGTTGTAAACTTTCGTCCCATACCTCTGCTCTAATAATTTGGCCTAGTTCATTTTCCTAAGATTGTCTATATATTTCTGTTGATGGGACATCACTTTCCAATAAGATGTTATATATATATGAAATCATTTTTTCTGTATTCGGATGTTTATTTAAGCATTCATCTAAAATTTCTATCTTTCTATTTCTAAGTCCCTGTGTGTTTGCTTTAACATAGTCTCTGATTTGTAAATATCTAAAATAATCTTTAGAGTCTAGTCCATAAATTTGTTGTAAGTCTTGAAATGAAAGGAAAGAGTTTTCCTTATAGAGATCACCCATCTTAATAATTGCCTTGTTTTTCCATTGTAAAAAGCCTTTATCCATCATTGAAGGTTTAAATGTAACGTTGTTTACAATGGTAAGGGATAGTGGTATAGATTTTAGTTTTAATGTTTTCTTTATTTGTTTCCAAATACGCATTCCACTTTCTAAATTGATCAAATTTACCTGGATTTCTTCACCAATCGGGTTATACTGGAGTGCAGGGACAACATCTGCCGCTCCTGTATCACACAGAGTTGGGACAAAGAGGGGACAAACTATTGCCTGGTGTGCAGAGAGGAGATCACAGATCACACCCTCAAAGTAAATCGGGCTTGGCGAGTATCACTAAGAAAACTCGAGCACTGATCCTGAACACGGAAGGGAAGGAAAGTAAACTTCACTGCGAGAAACATCAGGAAGAACTGAAGCTGTTTTGTGAAACTGACAAGAAACTGATCACAGTCCTAAACAAGGGGGAATCTCTGCAAGAGAGAAGGGAGAGAGATAATTTTAAACATTTTTCCTCTTTTTTACCATAGATTTAAAGAATAAATGAGGAAAGGATAGAGTATCCTGGATCTCTCTCACAGGGAGCTTTGCAAGACTCTGGCGGCTGCTGCTGCTGCTGCAGAAAAATCAAGGACTTTTGCTCGGAAATGGAGCCAAGTTTTATTAAAGTGGTATTCCAATGAAATTAATGTCAATCAAATCACACACTTGATTGTTGTGGTTATTATGTTCATCATACACTGAGGCCTGAGGGCTAATACAAGCACGATGGGCCAAAAGGACTCATCCTGAGCTAGTACAGGTGAATGATGTGCCGAAGAGACACTGAATATTAAAAAAACTTTTTAGTGACATCAGAGTGAAGTGAAGTGAAAGACACTTTTTTGGGGACTTTTCCTGGCCTGGCATGGGCCTTTTGGGCTGAAATGCTCCTCCTGGGCGAATGCGGGACAAATTCAGTTTTCTGGGATAATTGAGACCTTGTGGGCCAAAATTAGTGGTTTCAGGTAGGCTGCCAAAGACACCTTTTTTTCTACTTTTCCTGGCCTGGCATGAGCCTTTTGGGTGGAAATGCTCCTCCTGGGCTAATACGGGCATTTCGGGCAAAATGGACTGGTTTATGGGCTAATAGGAACGTTGTGGGCCAAATTTAGTGGTTTCAGGTAGGTAGGCCGAGGCACATTTTTGGGGCTTTTCCTGGCCTGGCATGGGCCTTTTGGGCTGAAACGCTTCTCCTGGGATAATATGGGTATTTCGGGTAAAATGGACGTTTCTGGGCTAATAGGGGCCTTGTGGGCCGAAATGCATGGTTTCAGGTAGGTAAAATGCATTTTATTGGACTTTTCCTTGCCTTGCATGGCCCTTTCAGCTGAACTTCTCCTCCACTGCTAATACGGGCATTGTGGGCAACAATAAATAGCTTCTGGGTGATTAGGGGCCTTGTGGGCCAAAAATGTGTGGTTTTCAGTTAGACCGAAGGCACGTTTTCTGTACTTTTCCTGGCCTGGCACGGGCCTTTGGGCCGAAATTCTCCTCCTCGGCTCATACGGGTATTGCGGGCAAAAGAGCCACTCTCCCCCTTCTCCATTCCCACTCGTATCCCCCTCCAACCATCTCCTCTCTCTCCACCCCTTTCTCTCCCCTCCACTCGGGGTACATCTATCCGAGCTGAGAGTTGATTACTCTTGCGTAGGGCCCAATTGGGAGAAATTGGTCCAATTAAATTAAGGCCGGCCCTGAATGTCAGGGACCTCCAGCACTGGAAGGCCAGTGGAAATCGAGACAAGCCCGATGGGCCAAAAGGACTCCTCCTGAGCTAGTACAGGTGAATGATGTGCCGAAGGGACTCTTAATATTAAAAAAAGCTTTTTAGTGAAATCTGAGTGAAGTGAAGCGAAATACTTTTTTTTGGGACTTTTCCTGGCCTGGCATGGGGCCTTTGGGCTGAAATGCTCCTCCTGGGCGAATACGGGACAAATTTACTGTTTTCTGGGATAATTGAGACCTTGTGGGCCAAAATTAGTGGTTTCAGGTAGGCTGCCAAGACACCTTTTTTTCTACTTTTCCTGGCCTGGCATGGCCCCTTTGGGCGGAAATGCTTCTCCTGGGCTAATACGCGCATTCCGGGCAAAATTCACTGGTTTATGGGCTAATAGAGACCTTGTGGGCCAAAATTAGTGGTTTCAGGTAGGTAGGCCGAAGGCACATTTTTTGGGCTTTTCCTGGCCTGGCAGGGGCCTTTTGCGCTGAAACGCTTCTCCTGGGCTAATATGGGTACTTCAGGTAAAATGGACAAGTTTCTGGGCTAATAGGGGCCTTGTGGGCCGAAATGTGTGGTTTCAGGTAGGAAAAATGCATTTTTTTGGACTTTTCCTGGCCTGGCATGCGGCTTTTCAGCTGAAATTCTCCTCCACTGCTAATACGGGCATTGTGGGAAAAAATAAATAGCTTCTGGGTGAATAGGGGCCTTGTGGGCCAAAATGTGTGGTTTCAGGTAGGCCGAAGGCACGTTTTCTGTACTTTTCCTGGCCGGGCATGGGCCTTTTGGGCAGAAATTCACCTCCTCAGCTCATACGGGTATTGCGGGCGAAATAGCCACTCTCCCCCTTCTCCATTCCCCCTCGTATCCCCTTCCACCCGAGCCGAGAGTAGATTACTACCCGAGCCGAGAGTAGATTACTCTTGCGCAGGGCCCAATTGGGAGCAATTGGTCCAATTGGCTTAAGGCCGGCCCTGAATGTCAGGGACCTTCAGCACTGGAAGGCCAGTGGAAATCGAAACGACTTTCACCGGGAAGATGAATGTGTTCCACGCAGTAACAGATTATTCTCTTTCCTACTTTATATGCAACCAAATCTCAAAACGGAATATTCTCTCCTGGTCCCCTATTTTATTGGAGACATTATTTTGCCAGCAGTTGCGCTAAGTTGATGTTTAACCACCGTTTCACACTACTTAGAGATAACTTCATATATTCCCATTTCCTTTCTGCCCGTTGTTAGACTGCCCGGCGCTCGTCCGCCCTGTTCCTGTCATGGTCACTCTTTTATCGTGTTAGCATTGTGGGCAATGTGATGATGTTCTTGCTGATGTGAAATCAGTGGGAGATTGGCAGAGGCTCTTCGCCCTGAACACTCGCAGCAAAACATCATTATTCAACACAGAATCAATTCCCCACGCACTGCAGCGCATTAGACACCTGCGGTTCTGTGCGGGTTGGCAGCTTCCTGAAGGGGGAAGGATTTTGAAGCAGGAAGTAGTTGGAGTTAAAATGGCTTTGAAACACCAGATCCAGAGTTTAACCGAGGACGCGACTTGTCCCATTTGCTGGATTTCTTCACCAATCCGGTTATACTGGATGTGTGGACACAACTTCTGCCGTTCCTGTATCACACAGTATTGGGACAAAGAGGGGAGAACTATGTGTTAAAGGAGGAACTGTAGATGCTGGAAAATCAAGTGTACACAAAATGCTTTAGAAACTCAACGGGTGCAGCAGCATCTATGGAGCAAAGGAGATAGGCAACGTTTCGGGCCGAAAGCTATCTTCAGACTGATGGGGGGTGGGGGGGAGGCGGGGGAAAGAAAGGAAAAAGGAGGGGGTGGAGCCCGAGGGCTGAGGGAGAGGTAGGAATGGGAGGAGGCAGCAAGGGTTAACAGAATTGAGAGAATTCTATGTTCATGCCAAGAGGATGCAGACTTCCCAAGCGGAATATGAGGTGCTGTTCCTCCAATTTGCGGTGTTGCTCACTCTGGCCATGGAGGAGGCGCAGGTCAGAGAGGTCAGATACGGAATGGGAGGGGGAGTTGAAGTGCTGAGCCACCGGGAGGTCGGGTTGGTTATTGCGGACCGAGCGAAGGTGTTCGGCGAAACGATCGCCAAGCCTCCGCTTGGTCTCACCGACATGGATCAGTTGACATCGAGAGCAGCGGATGCAATAGATGAGGTTGGAGGAGGTGTAGGTCGGACCTGGAACGACTGCTTGGGTCCTTGAATGGAGTGGATGGGGGAGGTAAAGCGACAAGTGTAGCATCTCTTGCGGTTGCAAGGGAAAGTGCCTGGGGAAGGGGTGGAGCGGGAGGGAAGGGAATAATTGACAAGGGAGTTGCGCAGGGAGCGATCTTTGCGGAAGGCAGACGGGGGTAGATGGGAAGTTGTGGCAAGTGGTGGGATCACGTTGGAGGTGGCAAAGCTGGCGGAGGACTATGTGTACCCCCGGTGTATAGAGAGATGACAGACCACACCCTCAAAGTAAATCGGGCCTAGACGAGTATGACTGAGAAAGCTCGAGCTCTGAGCCTGAACACAGAAGAGAAGGTAAGTAAACTTCACTGCGAGACACATCAGGAAGAACTGAAGCTGTTTTGTGAAACGGACAAGACTCACAGTTTCATGCCGATTCAAGAAGCTGTTGAAAACTACAAGGTAAAAACAAGTAGAATTTCATAAGCTGATGATTTTTCCTTTCAGCCTTTTGCAGACCACACTCCCACAGCAACTGTTTGGTTCACCCAGCCTCCCACCAAACCAGCCCTTTTCCCAGTTACTTGCCCCAGCCCCAGCCACCGCTGGAGATGAAACACCTGTCCCTATACCTTCTCCCTCACATCCATGCAGGGACTCCAGCAACTCTCCCAGGTGAGACAACCTGCGGATCTCTGCTGATATGCTTTCTGACCCACTGAGTTCTCCATCAGTTTGAGTCTTTTTGTAAACTTTCATGTGCAGTTACGTGTCTACACTTCATTGGTTCCGTCTGGTCTAATTCTTTTACTCACTGAATCTGAATCTCAATCCCAGGAGCAGATTAAAACATCCTTAGAGACTCACACAAAAAAATAAATCCGCGATGGAGGAAATGGAGCAGCAGTAGAAACAGAAGATTTTTGCAGTTTGGGTAAGGTTTCCAGTTTCCCATCTCCAATCTTGTGCTATTGTCTTAGATTCCAGGCTCGATATTATTGATCTTCATCTTTCGACAGGAACAGTCACAGAACCAGTTGACCTACATCACATCGATATTTGCTGAACTGCGCCAGATTCTCAATGAGAAAGTACGGCTCTTTCACAAGGAACTCCGGGAAGAAGAGGAGAGCGTTCTAAATGCAATGGAGAATAATCTACGAGTGTTTCAAGAGCAGTTAACCTCTATTCAAAAACAACTCCTAAAGCTACAGGGGCGGATGAATCAAACGGACAGTTTGATATTTCTGAAGGTAAGGAGTTACATTTTCACTTTGATTCAGTGTAATAGCACAATCACAAAATAGTGGATCACAGTCTGAAATTAATGCAGAATTCCCAGTAATTCAGGGCTGATAGAAACAAATCAGTTGGGAGGGAAAACGAGCACCTCATTTTTTGAGCACCCTACAACCCAAGATTCAAGATTCAAGAGAGTTTATTGTCATGTGTCCCTGATAGGACAATGAAATTCTTGCTTTGCTTCAGCACAACAGAACATAGTAGGCATGACGACAGAACAGATCAGTGTGTCCATATACCATTATATAAATATATACACACATGAATAAATAAACTGATCAAGTGCAAATAACAGATAATAGTAAGATTAAATGAGAACCTACCAGTTTGAAGTTTGATCGTTATTTTATGAGGAGTTACGATGAGGTATTACGTGAAGAAGACCCCGCCTGGCGCATGCTCGGCATACTTCAAAGCAGCGGCGTGAAAAACACAGAACCAATAGCCGGAGTAAGATAGTAAAGGCTTACATAGACTAGAACTACCAGAAAATCATTTATATTATGAGGGTTGGTAGTGGAGGGCATGTAATCCCTCATCGTAACTCCTCATAAAATATCGATCAAACTTCAAACTGGTAAATTCTCATTTAATCATACTATTTTACTTCGGAATCAGGTGGGTAACTACGTGAAGATTTGGAAGCTCTGTGATTTTTCATGCCGTAGATCATTCCATATGACACACTGCTTGAGTTTACACAGTAGTGAGTAAAAAATATATATTGCTTGAAATTATGCAATAAATATTTTAATATTTTAATAATAATAATAAAAAGAAAACTAATAACCCCTCTATCCCTGGGGAAATTACAACAAATTATATGCAACAAAGCAAACAATTTGAACAGAACCCAACACAGCATGTGTAACCTTGGCACTATGACAACAGGTTTATCATAAAATCTAGAAAAGTTCCTCTTTAGACCATCCTGCGGTCTCCAGAATTTGGTCAAGCGGCATGTCCTGCACCTTTGCCGCGGACATTGATACCGCCCTTGTGGAGTGAGATTTAAACAGTTACACAGTAGTGAGTAAATAATATATATTGCTTGAAATTATGGATTTTTGAATGTTAACATTCATTCTGTATTGTCATTGAACTTTCGTGATCTGTTGTCTTACCACGATATTGTCTTCTCCCACAGCTGTGGTATTATCTACTCGTAATTGAACATGTAAGTTCTTTATTGTAGAACAAACAGCTATCAATGCATAAAACACCCCCAATAACTCCAAATAATTCATACCATGTGTTTGGAGAATTAATCGTCTGGACAGTCCATCGACCACCACAACTGGTGTCGCTGTCCTTGGCTCCCCATCCGAGAGCACTCCTATCAGTCTGTAATACCACTGAAGACTACTGAACAAGCACATTTTTACTTCTAGTAACATGTGCAACATTGAGAATCCATCATTGCAATTCAGCTCAACCTTTTTAGTTGGTAACTGCATGGACCTAATCAATGACCTGCACACTTTTTACGCTTATTTTCTGGTCTTTGCAGAATTTGATCACTTTACTTTACTGCTATCCTTTTACCAGTGACCATAGCTACTTCTTGGATGGTGGGATAATGTTTTTTACCAAGACAAGTGCAGGCATTTGTAACATCCCCAACCTTAATTCTTGGTAAAGTTACTGACATATCAACTGTATTAATGACAAACCCCAAATAATCAATTGTTTGGGATGCCTGTAACTTACATGTTGTTTGGATGTACAGAACCTTATCAATAGGCTTATGGTTGTCTTATCCCAGTTCTTCAGCTGTCTCCCATTTACAATTAACATATCCTCTAGATAAGTCATTACAATGTGATTCTGAGCCCTCATTAACACCAGTGCTGGTTTCAATAATTGTGTGAGCAATCTGAGGGCTGAATTTAACCCATTAGGTAATTTCTTCAGCTGACCCATCCAATTAATTTAACTACCTGAATAATAAGGCATCTATTTTAGGTCTAATAATAGCCATATAGCAGCCTTGTGATAACAACTTCGTTACAGTGTTGAAGTGTACTTTTTTTAAATGCCTATACTGAACTATAAATTTAAGTTTGCGAGTCCCAGAATGACTCAGCAACCCCCATACTTGTGTCTGGGATATATTATCACTACCTGACGAGTTCCTGGTACATTCAAACACCAAGCCGATCAGAGTTAATGCAGAATTACAAAACAATTGTAATCTTACAACCAACTAGAGGCTGTTTCCCAGAAATTCCATGTGTGATGGAATGACATTTCTGTACTTCCGTAAATGAACCAGAAGATCTCCTTCTCTTAATATAGGGGTTCGTATTCAACCTGTTTGTTTTCTCAAAGCAGGGATGAGAAGTTTTATAAGGCAAACATCCTTAATTGTTTAGGCAGTTTTTCATCAATCATAAATCTGGTTATAGCTTGCCCACATAATCCTGCATTTTTTGGGTATAATGTTAGCCAAATGGCAATTTTCATCATAACATTGGGTTTGAATATGCATTGTAGAGTAACGCAAGCATGTCTTAAAAGTATTGGACATTATCGACCCATGTATGTCTTCCTCAAATGTAGTGATGCCAACTGAATATCAGCTAGAGGACATGCTGAAACACATTTCCTGTCCTCGCATCATTACACTCATGGGTGCCCAATTACTGAGTTACTGTTGGTACCCTGAGCGAGGCACAATAGACGGGTGTTTTATATATTTTTTACTGTTTCAGTCATAACAGTTTCTTGGAGTAGGTGAGAAACCAAATAATGTTGGCTGCTAGGTTCATCCATAGCCTCACCAGTCCATACCGATATAGCAAAACTTGGTGCTACATCGGGAACACCCGGAGCATTTCTATTGTGCTCTGGTGTATACACATAAGTAGGGACACCAGCTTCAGGGTCAGTTTCATCCTGCCCTGGTACTCCCGAGTCTTTGCTCTAGGAGATTTCATCCAGACCTAAACAAGGCACCGGTGAATGAGATTCTCATTTTTCATAGGCACCATACTCAGTGTATGGAAACTCCTTCCGGAGCCTGCCTTAGAATCTCATGGGTCTTAAAACCCTTAATTGTTTAGAATTTTGAGCATTTTATCTTGCTCTAAATACTTCATCCAGACCTATGTAAGGCACTGGTGGATGAGATTCTCATTCTTTATAGGCACCATACTCAGTGTATGGAAAACTCCTTTGGAGCCTGCCTTAGAATCTCATAGGTCTTTACAACCCTTGACTGATTAGAATTTGGAGCATTTTATCTTGCTCTAGGGATCTCATCCAGACCTAACCAAGGTACTGGAGAATCAGAATCCCATTTTCGTAGGCACCATACTCAGCGTATGGAAACTCCTTTGGAGCCTGCCTTACAGGAAGATATACCTGGGTCAAGAACCCTTGACTAAGTCAAGTGTGGAGCATTTTCTCAATTTCCAGCCTCCCCCACATTCTTGGAGGAGAGTTACTTCTTTACTGTTTTGTATTTGTGCATAAACCATAAATGTTTAAAATTGTAATTTTTGACAGGCACGTTCTGCTTGCAGAATATTTGTATTAACCTCAGTATCACACAGGGTTATATACATTTCCATAAAGAAAACTGCATCTGGTAACAATATATTCAGAGCAAACTTTAATTTACAATTAATGGGTATTTGGAGCTGGCATTTAGCACAGCCGTTATCTCCAAACCCGATCTAAATAGCGGTAAATAAGCGGGAACTGGCTTTTAAAAGGCATGGCATGTTACCAGACTCAATGTTGTCTGTCCTGTTAGTGCCGGTTATTAAGGACAAAGCGGGTAAAGTAGGCAGTCTAAATAATTACAGGGCCCATTGCTTTAGTCAGAATATTGTCAAAAGTCTTAGAAAGAGTTCTGCTGGATAGAATACATGAGTTTTGTTAACTCCACAGATAACCAGTTTGGCTTCAAAGCTGAACATGGCACTGACTTATGCATACATGCACTAAAGGAGATTGTAAACAAATATAGAGGCAAAAAACTCTTCAATCCTTATGTGCTTTATTGATGCTTCCAAAGCCTTTGACCGTGTTATTCACAGAAAGCTGTTTGGTAAAATGCGTCAAAGAGGGGTGCCTAAATACATTGTGAGAATACTGGCCTACTGGTATGCCCACCAGACTATGCAAATAAAATGGGGCAATAGGGTCTCAGCCCCATTTGGGGTTTAGCAATGGTGTTAGACAAGGGGGAATTTTGTCCCCAATCCTTTTTAATCTATATATTGATGATCTGTCTAAACAATTGAAAAGCCTGTAAACACTGGGTGCGTGATTGGTAATATTTTAGTAAACCATATTTATGTATGCAGATGATCTTGTGGTCTTTTAGTCCATCCAGCACTGTCTCCAGCAGCTCCTTACTGCATGGTCCGTGTACGGTTTGGAACATGACATTAAATATAATGCTAGTAAGAGTGCTGTTATGGTCTGTAGAACCAGAGGATAAAAGCCTAAAATATATCCTGATTTTACATTGTCTGACAACAATCTTAGTGTCTGTAATAAGATAAAATATCTAGGGCATATTATTACAGAACAATTGACAGATGATGAGGATATTTATAGGCAATAACGCATGCAGTATATACAGGCAAATATCCTCTTGCGTAAATTTGGTGCGTGTGCAGATGTGGTGAAGATGTTGCTATTTAGAGCATACTGCACACCCCTCTACACTGCGCACCTGTGGTTGAACTATTTAAAGACAAGTATGCAGAGACTAAAGGTTGCATATACGATGCCATGAGAACACTGCTAAGGCAACCAAGATGGTGTAGTGCCAGTAATATGTATGTGGCTGCAGGATTCAGTATTTTAGAAGCTATCCTAAGACACCACATGTATAAATTCATTTGCAGGATAAATGACTCTAAAAATGTGCTTATTGTGGCCTTGACAAACATAAGGGTTAGCACTACACGCTACGAATCCCAGTTGCGGAGACACTGGTATCGTTGTCTCGTTGTACTCATTTTTTACTCTGGATTTTTAACTTAAGTACTGTGGGTTTTTTTTTTTAAATATATAAATTATGATGTTTTTATGTGATTTACCATGATTTTATATATATTTATGATATTTGATATGCAATGCATTTTTAATGTAATGTTGCCCCTTGTCTGGACCTTGAGTCCGTAATAAAGTTATTATTATTATCTTTATTATTAAAGCAGCCCTTCTATTCTTCTTTTATATCTATTGTATTTTTCAGTTTGAATGGAGTTACACATTGGACCAATGGAGATATATTCGTGAGGTACATAAAAGAGATTTAAAATTCATCTATTCGGTGTTCGGGTGTAAGGTTAGGTCTACTGCGCTGACCCTTAGACTCTATTGTAGATTCCCACAAACTTAAAATGCAAGACTTAAAAAGAAACACGGGGAATGAGGGATTAAACGTTTTGCAGTTGGAACGTTAAAGGTATTAATGAACCAATAAAGAGAGGAAAAATATTGACACATTTAAAGGCAATTAAAGCTGAACGTAATTTATATTCAAGAAACCCACTTAAAAAAAGACGCTGAAAACAGGTTGAAAGCTAAATGGATAGACAAAATATATCATTCTTCTTTTACGCATAAATCAAGAGGTGTAGCAATATTATTTCGTAAAGGTACTTTATTTAAGCATACATCAACTATATCTGATAAAGATGGCAGGATACATTATTGTGATAGGAGAAATAAACACAGAAAAAATGATTTTTGTTAATATATATGGACCAAATTTTGATAGCCCTTTGTTTTTTAAGAAGGTACTTAACACTATTCCGGAATTAACACATTATAATTTGATAATTGGAGGAGATTTTAATTGTACATTAGACCCTTACCTAGACAGATCTTCAAAACAAAGAAAAACTAAATCACATTCTAGTGATTTATTAAATGCATATATCCAAACGACTAATATTAAAGATGTTTGGAGAACAGAAAACCCTACTGGTCGAGATTACTCTTTTTACTCACCAGTACATAAAACTTATTCAAGAATAGATTATTTTCTGGTAGATGCAAAGCTTATCTCACTTACTTACGAACCCAAATATCATAATATTATAATCTCAGATCATGCACCATTAACATTTAAAATTAAAATAAATGGTAAAACAAAAATTTAGGACAATGGAAACTTAATCCACAAATTTTAAAAAATAAAACCACTCAGGAATATATTATAACTCAAATTAAGATTTTTTTTGAATAAATGATCAACCAGAAATATCTCGCTCTTTATTATGGGAAACATTTAAAGCATATCTTCGAGGAATTATGATTTCTTCACAAGTATTCCATAATAAAAAGATTCGGAAGGAACAACAGGACTTGGAAAGGGAAATTAAACAATTAGATATACAGAATGCAACAAAACCAGATATAATAATACATAATAAAATTGTAGCATTGAAATATAAATTAAATAAATATATACTGATCAAGTTTTAAAATTTTATCAACATACTAAACAATTACAGTTTGAATTTGGAGACAAACCCCAAAAATTATTGGCTCGACAATTAAGGAAAATTGAAGCTGAAAAAAATTATACATAGGATTAAATCACAAAATGGTGATTTATTAATACAACCTAAAGATATTAATGAAAGATTTATTGCAATATTATAAAAATCTATATACTGCTAAAGCGACAGTAAATAAAACAGAAATAGATGCTTTTTTAAAAATATGTAAACTTAAAAGGATTGGATTTACAAAATAAAGAATTATTAAATGCTGATATTTCAATAAAAGAAATCCAAGAATCTATTAGATCATTAAAAAAATGGTAAACACCGGACCGGATGGTATAGGTTCGGAATTTTATAAAAATTTTCATGATCATATGGTCCCATATTGAAATCATTATATGAACAGATATATACACAACAGAAATTACCAGCTATGTGAACGATCTATTATAAAACACTTATACCCAAAATAAATAAAGACTTGTGATGAACCAGGATCATATAGAGCAATAGCTTTATTTACGGATCAAAAGATTCTAACAAAAATATTAGCACAAAGATTAAGTACAGTTGTCAATGAATTAATTCATCCCGATCAAACAGGATTTATACTTAAAAGATATTCCTCATATAATCTAAGACGGTTATTTAATATTATATATTCGAAAAGAAGTGCTAAAAAAAGATTAGTAGTTATCTCGCTGGATGCAAGAAAAAGCTTTTGACCAAGTGGAATGGCCTTATTTATTTTCGGTGATGGAAGCTTTCAAGCTCGGTGAGAAGTTTACTACTTGGATTAAATTGTTATATGCAAACCCAACAGCTAGAATAACAACAAACCTTATGTTAATCTACTAAATTTAGTTTATCTCGAGGTTGTAGACAAGGCTGTCCTCTATCCCTTTATTGTTCGCGCTAGCAATAGAACCTCTCGCCCAAAGGGTGAGATTTACATCCGGAAATACATGGATATGATACTAAAGATACTAAGAATAAAATCTCGTTTATATGCGGACGATGTATTACTTTATATCACTGAACCGGAAATAAGTATCCGAAATTTGTTAAAACTAATAACGGAATTTGGATTAATCTCAGGATACAGTATCAATTGGAATAAAAGTGAACTTATGCCAATAACGATGAATAATTTACAGATATTACAACAATTTCCTTTCAAGATAACAAATGAAAATATTAAATATCTTGGCATTTTCGTTACAAAAAGATTTGATTCTTTATTTAAATCTAACTTCCCGTTATTACTGAACAAATTAAATAAGAATATTTTATACTGGAAAAGTTTACCTATTTCAATGTTAGGTAAAATCAACGCGATAAAAATGATTTTTCTCCCACAATTATTATATTTATTTCAATTTAATCCGATATATCTCCCTAAAAATTTTTTCAAAAAAGTAGACTCCCTAGTTACTAACTTTATCTGGGATTATAAGAACCACAGAATAAATAAAAAACACTTATGTAAAGCTAAAATAAATGGGGGATTAGCATTACCAAATCTTATGTTTTATACTGGGCAGTTAATATCAAAAATATGAATTTTTGGCTAGAAGAAATAGATAACAAACCAAACTGGTTAAAAATGGAAAAAGAAGATTGTTCTCCATTTGAAATTAGTTCTATAATATTTGCTAACACTAACGTAGCTAAGAAAATTTATAGTGAAAATCCGATAATAGAAAATGGAATCCGCATTTGAAACAAATAAAGAAAACATTAAAATTAAAATCTATACCGTTAGGTCTTACCATTGCCAACAATTTTACGTTTAAACCTTCAACGATGGATAAGGCTTTTTACAATGGAAATATAAAGGAATTTTAAACATAGGGGATCTTTATAAGGAAAGCTCTTTTCTTTCATTTAAAGAGTTACAACAAACTTATGGACTACATAACAATGAATATTTTAGATACTTACAAATCAGAAACTATATCTCTGCAAATACACAAGAACTTAGAAATAGAAAGACTGAAATTTTAGATGAATGCTTGAATAAACATCCAAATACAGAAAAAATGATATCATATATTATATAATATTTTATTGGGAAAGTGATATCCCATCAACGGAAACACATAGACAACTTTGGGAAATTGAATTAGGTCAAATAATAAGCCTGAAATATGGACGAAAGCTTACAACACATACATCATTGCTCGTTAAATGCTAAACATGCTCTTATACAGTTTAAAATTTCTACATAGACTACATTACTCCAAATCTAAATTACATAATATATTTCCAAAATTATCGCCTATATGTGATAAATGTCAAATCTCAGAAGCAAATTTTGTCACATTCATTCACTAATTGTATAAAGATTGTAGAATATTGGAACGAAATATTTTAAGATAATTTTGAATGTTATTAATATTTACTATGATTTCTGATCCAAAGTTAATAATACTTGGAATACTTGAAAGGGCGGACCAAACTAATTACAATGAACCAAAGAATTTTTAATCGACTATTGTCTAATAATTGGGAAAAAATTAATATCTGCATCCCCAACAATTAAAAATGTGGAATACAGAAAATGTCGGAGACACTTCACTTGGAGAGATTGAGGCTTGTCCTTATGGATAGGTTTAGATCTCTTCAGAGGGATTTGGTCTCCACTATATTAAATATTTACAGGGTCATAACGGTTCGGCGCGAAGACTTGACTGAGGCCTGAATATCTGAATGGATGAAGAAATATATATAATAAATCATGAATATATCTCCAAGGACGGATTAATGAGTAATATTCCAATCTCCATCAAGCTTTCAAACACTCTCTTTTCTATTTTCTATTTTTTATTTTTTTCTATCCTTAATTAGAAAAAAAGTATAGAAACACATTATATTAAATTCTTAATATTAGTGCGAATATAGATATCATTACTTGTATGAAAATATTGTTAATGTCTTGTATTTTTAATTACATAAAATTGTGTAGTTTTTTAACAACTATATAATACATTTAGAAATATAAAGTCAATAATAATAACAAAACACCATCTTTTATTATTTGAAAATATAATGAATATTATAGAAGTTCGGTTAATATTGTGTATTTATACAATTATAACATGGGGGACTTGTATTTTGAAATCAGAGGAAATATGGATATTATGAGTAGTATGAGTATATTGCTAATATAGGAATGTACTATACACACTCCCAATTATACAAAATAAAATAACCTTGATATTGTATAATTGATAATATTACAAAATATAAAACAGTATCAATTTATTATTAATATTATATTTTTTTTATCGTCGTATAAGAGTGTACTTTGTAATTACTTTGTTTCTACAATAAAAAAAATAAAAAAATTAAAAAGCAGCCCATTATCTCCAGATCCGATCTAAATCGGAAACTGCGGTTCCAGCGCGTTCTATTCAATTACGCAGTTTAAAAATACATTCACTCTAGCTGGCTCTGTATTTCGAGCCAGAGTTACAGAGTTTTTTAAAAAAAATTCAAAATACATCAGCACGCTAGCTGGCTCTGCAGACTTATAGAGTTTGAACCCACTCGCAAGAAAGTTCAACAGCGACTTTTTTTTTTTTTTTTTACCTGAGGTTAAACTTACGCTGGTGGGTGCTGCGCTCTCCACCTAGTCGGAGTTTCGACGATAATGCCGAGCATGCCCAGGCGGGGTCTTCTTCATGTAGTCACTCACGTGACTCCGAAGTAAAATGGGCTATACATGTTCAGAGTTTTGGCCGAGCCATGTTTAATAACCTGATGGCTGTGGGGAAGTAGCTAATCCTGAACCTGGTTGTTGCAATCTTCAGGCTCCTGTACCTTCTACCTGAAGGTAGCGGGGAGATGAGTGTGTGGCCAGGATGGTGTGGGTCCATGATAATGCTGGCAGCCTTTTTGAGGCAGCGACTACGATAGACCCCCTCGATGGAAGGGAGGTCAGAGCCGATGATGGACTGGGCAGTGTATACTACTTTTTGTAGTCTTTTCCTCTCCAGTGTGCCCAAGTTGCCGAACCAAGCCACGATGCAACCTTATCCCCTTCAGGTAAACCTTATTCCCCTGTTCATCCTATTCTTCACACAGGTATTTATTTTCGATCCCCAGTCCCCCTCACCATGTTGTTCCACTTCTCCAACCGCTGATCCCCCAACCCTTCCTACTTAGCACCCAGCACATTTCTCTCTGTTCAGATTCCAGTGATGCAACTTTTCTCCCCTTCACCATCAGCAACAGAAATATCCATCCGTCTGGCATCATCACCCAAATTCACGTATCTCTTGCCATTTATTGCCCCAATTTCTTCACTTCACCTCGCTTTACCAGCTCTCTCCCATCTAATTTCATAAAATTGAAAGAGGCTCTTGTCCACGTAGTTTTGTACGTATCTCCCGTGACCTGCGTGTTTTTTCTCCGAGATGTTCGGTTTTATAACATGTATTATATTCTGTTGTGGTGCAGCAAGTAAGAATTTCATTGTTCTATCTGGGACATATGACAATAAAACACTCTTGACTCTTGACGTACAGGTTTGTAGTTTAATTGGCCTTGGTGTAAATGTAAATTGTCCCTTGTGTGTGAGGGATAGTGTTAATGTGCGGGGATCGCTGGCCGGCGCGGACTCGACTGGTGGGCTGAAGGGCCTGTTTCTCATGATCATAATTATAACCGTACTTTATTAGCCAAGTCTGTTTTGTCTATGTTGGGCATTTAGGGCGGTTTTTCACAGGGAGAGTGGTGGGTGTCCGGAATGCACTGGCAGAGGTGGTGGTGGAGGCAGATACAATAGTGGCAGTCGAGGCTCTTGGACAGGCACATGGAGGTGCAGGTAATAGAGGGATATGGATCATGTACAGGCAGATGACATCAGTTCATTTTTGCATCATGCACAGCACCAAAATTGTGGGCCGAAGGGCCCATTCCTGTACTGCACATGATGCCAAGATTGAGGCCACACCTGGAGTATTGTGTGCAGTTTTGGTCCCCTAATTTGAGGAAGGACATTCTTGCCATTGAGGGAGTGCAGCATAGGTTTACCAGGTTAATTCACGGGACGGCGGGAGTTTCATATACTGAGAGAATGGAGCGGCTGGGCTTGTATAGTCTGGAGTTTACATAGAAACATAGAAATTAGGTGCAGGAGCAGGCCATTCAGCCCTTCAAGCCTGCACCGCCATTCAATATGATCATGGCTGATCATCCAACTCAGTATCCTGTACCTGCCTTCTCTCCATACCCCCTGATCCCTTTAGCCACAAGGGCCACATCTAACTCCCTCTTAAATATAGCCAATGAACTGGCCTCAACTACATTCTGTGGCAGAGAATTCCACAGATTCACCACTCTCTGTGTGAAAAATGATTTTCTCATCTCGGTCCTAAAATACTTCCCCCTTATCCTTAAACTGTGACCCGTTGTTCTGGACATCCCCAACATCGGGAATAATCTTCCTGCATCTAGCCTGTCCAACCCCTTAAGAATTTTGTAAGTCTCTATATGATTCCCCCCTCAATCTTCTAAATTCCAGCGAGTACAAGCCGAGTCTATCCTGTCTTTCTTCATATGGAAGTCCTGCCATCCCAGGAATCAGTCTGGTGAACCTTCTCTGTACTCCCTCTATGCCAAGAATGTCTTTCCTTAGATTATGAGACCAAAACTGTACGCAATACTCCACGTGTGGTCTCACCAAGACCCTGTACAACTGCAGTAGAACCTCCCTGCTCTTGTACTCAAATAATCTGCAAACTTACGAACCAACACGTCCGGGCTGATGTCCAAGTCATGTATGTCTAATCGTGCACAGCAGGGGACTGTAGCTCAGGCCCTCAAGTCCTGGCAACATCCTTATCAATCTTCCCTGCACCCTTTCCTGCTTATAGTAGTTAGAGTTTCTCAACACAAAGTTCAAGCAAGTGGTAGTGAAACATAGAAATATAGAAAAATAGGTGCAGGAGCAGGCCATTCGGCCCTTTGACCCCGCACCGCCATTCAATATGATCAGGGATGATCACCTCAAATCAGTACCCCGTTCCTGCATTTTCCCCAAATTCCTTTACCCCCAAGAACTAAGTCTTGAAAACATCCAGTGAATTGGCCTCCACTGTCTTCTGTGGCAGAAAATTCCACAGATTCACAACTCTCTGGGTGGAGAGGTGTTTCCTCATTGCAGTCCTAAATGGCCTACTACTTATTCTTAAACTGTGTGACACCTGGTTCTGGACTCCCCCAATATCGGGAACATGTTTCCCGCCTCTAGCATGTCCAAACCTTTAATAATCTCATGTTTCAATAAAATCCCCTCTCATCCTTCTAAACTCCAGAGTGTACAAGCCCAGCAGCTCCATTCTTTCAGCATATGACAGTCCCGCCATCCCAGAATTAACCTGGTGAACCTACGCTGCACTCCCTCAATAGCAAGAATGTCCTCCCTCAAATTAGGGGAACAAAACTGCTTCAAGCCTGTCCAATCCTTTAAGAATGTTATATATTTCTATAAGATCTCCTCTCAAGAATGCGTGGGAAGAGTGGTGAGATGCTGTTCCTCTCAACCTCCCAAAATGCGTAGGTTTACAAGGTTAATTCCCGGGATGGCGTGACTGTCATATGCTGTTAGAATGGAGCGGCTGGGCTTGTGCACTCTGGAGTTTAGAAGGATGAGAGGGCATCTCATTGAAACACATGAGATTATTAAGGGTTTCGCCATGCTAGAGGCAGGAAACGTGTTCCCGATGTTGGGGAAGTCCAGGACCAGCGGGCACACAGTTTAAGAATAAGGGGTCAGCCATTTAGAACGGAGATGAGGAATCACTTTTTCTCACAGAGAGTTGTGAGTGTGGAATTATCTGCCTCAGAGGAGCAGAAACGGAAGGGGAAGTGGAGAAGAAAAAAAAGAAAAAAGGAGAGAAAGAGTACCGGTTCTCTGGATACTTTGAAGAGAGAGCTAGAAGGGCTCAAGATAGCGGAGTCAGGGGAAATGGTAGAAGGCAAGAACGGGGGTATTGATTTGGGAAATGATCAGCCGTGATCACAGTGAATGACGGTGCGGGCTCGAAGGGCCGAATGGCCTACTCCTGCACCTATTGTGTATTTTCTATCGTCAACGAGATTCACCTCTGACTGTTCCCCTCTTCCACCCCCCCCCCCTTCCCCCTTCCCAAACCTCCAGCCATCCCAAATTCCCACAGATGTATGAGCATATCCTGGAGGAAGCAAGGAGGAGCGCTGACGAAGGGAGTGGATCTTCGGGGCAACGCTCTGGTCATCAGCATCCTGGCCTTTACTTTGTCTAATGCCCAGTGACTTCCTACAACAGTGGCTGCCCGAGATCAAACGCTCCTTCCTCAGCCCACAACCTCCACAAGCTATCGACGTCCTACAGAGGCAGACGTGACCCTGCTCAGCTCAATGGCTTTTCCGTCCACCTGCCAAGACAAGCACCAGGCGGACCCCTGGTACGACACCTCCTACCATGGCGCCGCCCTTCAAGTTGGCCAAAGGGGACCAATCTTCTCCCGTGGTCAGCCCTGGCGGATGGCCTACGTCAACAGCGAGGCGGAAGAATATACTTAAATTGGGCTGTTTGCTCTGTCAAGAAAACCCTCCTCCTTAAAACCTCAATGGTGGATGAGGAATAATAAAGATAAGGGGTGTGCAGAGGTACAGAGTGGGGGGAGAAGTGGTTGGAGGGGCGTGGCACCAGCAGCGATAGAATATTGTCATTAGTTTGTCACGTGTACAGAGGTACAGTGAAAAGCTTTTGTTGCAGTCTATCCAGTCAGCGGAAAGACAATACATATTTCATCGAGCCATCCTCATGTACAGATATATGATAAAGGGAATATCGTGAATGAAATTTAGTGCAAGGTAAAGCCAGTAAAGTCCGATCAAAGTAACTAGAGCAACTAGTTACTCCAGCTTTTTGTGTCTATCTTTGATTTAAACCAGCATCTGCAGTTCGTCCTCACACAAAATCCAATCAAAGATAGTCCAAGTCTCCAATGAGATAGATATTAGTTCAGGACTGCTCTCTGGTTGCTGGCAGGATGGTGCACGGCATGCTTGCCTTCATTGGTCAGGGCATCAAATATCTGGGAGTCCACATCACATAATTAAGGACAAGGGGTCACAGCTTAAGGATAAGGGGGAAATCCTTTAAGACCGAGATGAGAAAGACTTTTTTCACACAGAGAGTGGTGAGTCTCTGGAACTCTTTGCCACAGAGGGTAGTTGAGGCCAGTTCATTGGCTATATTTAAGAGTGAGTTGGATGTGGCCCTTGTGGCTAAGGGGATCAGAGGGTATGGAGAGAAGGCAGGTACGGGATACTGAGTTGATGATCAGCCATGATCATATTGAATGGCGGTGCAGGCTCGAAGGGTTGAATGGCCTACCCTGCACCTAATTTTCTAATTTTTTCTATGTTTCCTTATAAGGAGAATTCCTATAGACCGAGATGAAGGAAAACATTTTTTCACAGAGAGAGTGGTGAGTCTCTGGAATTCCTCTGCCACAGAAGGTAGTTTGAGGCCAGATTGGGGCTATATTTTAAGAGGGAGTTAGATGTGGCACACTTGTGGCTAAGAGATCAGGGTATGGAGAGAAGGCAGGTTACAGGATACTGAGTTGAATGATCAGCCATGATCCATATTGAATGGCGGTGCAGGCCTGCACTAATTTTATCTATGTTTCTATCAGAGTCTCTCTGAGGATCCTTCAGTCCTTCTACTCTGAGGCTGTAGAAAGCATCTTGTCCGTTCCTAATTTGAGGAAGGACATTCTTGCTATTGAGGGAGTGCAAGCGTAAAAAAAAAAAAATTTTAAAGTTTTAATTCCCGGGATGGCGGGACTGTCAATGCTGAGAGAATGGAGCGGCTGGGCTTAGTACACACTGGAGTTTAGAAGGATGAGACGGGATCTCATTGAAACATATAAGATTGTTAAGGGTCTGGACACGCTAGAGGCAGGAAACATGTTCCCGATGTTGGGGATTCAGAACCAGGGGCATCGTTTTAAGAATAAGAAGTAAGCCATTTAGAACGAGAATGAGGAAACACCTTTTCTCACAGAGAGTTTTGAGTCTGTGGGAAGTCTCTGCCTCCGAGGGCAATGGAAGCTGGTTCTCTGGATGGATGCTTTCAAGAAGTGCTAGATAGGGCTCTTAAAAATAGCGGAGTCATGGGTATGTGGAGTGAAGGCAGGAACGGGAATACTGATGGGGATGATCAGCCATGATCACATTAAATGGCGGTGCTGGCTCGAAGGGCCGAATGGCCTACTCCACTCTACCAAATATTGTCTCTATTTGACCATCATGCTACTCAGAGGCTGGGTTATTTTCTTAATTCCCCAGGGTTTTTGGAAATCTCACCAAGCCAATATTCTCTCGTCACCACTTACCATGTTTATATGAAAAGTCATAGAGCTACATAGTGTGGAAACGGGCCCACTGGCCGAACTTATCCATGCTGGCCAATGTGCCCCATCTACACTAGTCTCGCCTGCTTGCATTTGGCCTATAACCTATTGTCTATTGTCTATAAACTTATCCTATCCATGTAACTGTCCAAATGTTTTTCAAATGATGTGATAGTACCTTTCTCAACACCTGCTCTGGCTACTCATTCCAAAAAACCTATCACCCTTTGGGTAAAAAAAGTTCCCCTTCAGGTTTGTATTAAATCGTTCCCCCTCACCTTAAGCCAATGTCATCTGTACTTGAATTGCCCTACTCCAGGGACATGCGTTCACGGGAACGCAGAGCCTCACCTGTCATACTCGAATGAAAATAGCTGTTAAGAAAAGTAAAGAAGAATAATACTAATAAAAGAAATATAAAGATTTTTCCAGTGATCTGTCATAAATGCCATTTCTGTATATTCCAATCATTTTTAAAGTAAAAATTGCCAAATTTGGCTCAGCTCTGTGCAAATACAGGGTGAGATGGGAGGTGAGGCAGCGATGTAGCCTGAGCCTCCCCTCTGATTTGCGCAACCCCTCAGAAAACACTGGATGGAGCGCGGGCAATAAGCGTGTCCCTGTTACTATCTCTCCGTATGTCACCAATGTAATGTTTGTAGACCCCTCCATTACATCTCCTCGCATTCCATAGTCCAGGTAACGTATTTCACGTATAAAGATATAAATTAGGGCCTACTCTGGGTAAGGGCAATGTGCATTCATCCTATCTAATTCCCACATGAGTTTATGCACCTCTAAAAGATATTCACCCCTCAGCTCCTGCACTCTAAGAATAAAGTCCTCGCCTGCCTAACCTCGCCCTGTACCATCAGCATTGCCCTCCAGTCCTGGCAACTTACTCATGAAGCCAGAAAGACAAAGCTTAAAATGTACCCTAAAAGTCTCATTTGGTCCCAGTGTGGTTCAAAACAAAAAGAAAAAAAAAAAAACAATAATCTGCATGCGGGAAATAAAAGCCAGAAGCTTGCTTCAGCTTCACTCTCTAGAAAAAAAAAATCTCAATTGAACTTTTAGCTTGGCACCGTAGGACCAGCATCCTTGCACGAATCTAAACCTAAGCTAAACGTAGCAGCGCTCGACCGAAACATCGCCCCATTCCTTCGCTCCACAACTCAGATCTGCCTCACCCCTGAGTTTCTCCAGCATTTTTGTCTACCTAAATGTACAGGCAGATAATGAGATCGTTTTAATTGACATCATGTTCATCACAAACATTGTGGGCATCATGGTCTTGTTTAGAGATGCAGCGTGGAAACAGCTCTTCAGACCCACTGGGTCCAGGCCAACTAGCGATCACCCCATACACTTGCATCATACTACAACACTAGGGACAATTGCAATATTTCTTACCATAGCCACTTAACAAGTCTGAATGAATAGGTTTATAGGCCAAGTAATTCACATACAAGGAAGTTGCCTTGGTGCTCCCGCCCACAAGTGACAACATGACATACAGTGGAGAGGTTAAGAATGACACATAAAACAATTAATAAAAAAACATTATTGATTAAACATTGTGAATTAAATAAAATACCAGAGCAAAAAGAGGCTACAGATTTTTGTTATGAGTAGAGCTATCTACTCATTGGAAAAAAAAGCTGTGTTTATGTCTGGCTGTGGCAGCTTTGACAGTCCCGGAGTCCCTTCCAGAGGAAAGTGATTCAAAGAGTTTGTGGCCAGGGTGAGAGGGGTCAGAGATGATCTTACCCACTCGCTTCCTGCCCTGCAGTGTACAGTTCATCAATGGAGGGAAGTTGACCAGTGTGTCCCACCGAAGAACCTGTCTCGACCCGAAACACACCCATCCCTTCTCTCCAGAGACCCTGCCAGTCCCGCTGCGTTACTCCAGCTTTTTGTCCTATCTTCGATTAAAAAAAACCAGCTTCTGCAGTTCTTCCTCACATTTAACCTGCAAACCTGTGCGTCTTTGGAGTGGTGGAGGAAACCAGTGGAAAACCCACTCGGTCACAGGGAGAAGGTACAAACTCCGTACAGACAGCACCCATAGTCAGGATGGAACCCGGGTCTCCGGCGTTGTGAGGCAGCAACTCTAATAACCGCTGCGTCACCGTGCCCCCCCTTAATGTTCATGACTCTGTGCTGCAGTCAGGGTGAGAATTGTCCCAACCTCCACCACTGGGAAAGCCCCAGAGGAAGTTAATCGGTTTCATTGATGTTATCTAAGACCTCGAGAAATACCCATCTCTTGTTCGGGTTTTTTTTAACCTCAACAATTCAGTAACCAGTTTTGGGCTGTATATTTGAGATAAAAAAAGTATGTCAAACATTTCCTACTCCATAATGTAGGCTACTAACCACTGGGTTTTTTTGGTTAAGGCAACACTCGCTGAAGAGCTCAACGGGTTCTACGCACGTTTTACATAGAAACATACAGAAAATAGGTGCAGGAGAAGGCCATTCGCCCTTCGAGCCAGCACCGCCAATCATTGTGATCATGGCTGATCGTCCCCTATCAATAACCCTGCCCGCCTTCTCCCCATATCCCTTTGATTTCCACCAGCCCCTAGACTCTATCTAACACTCTCATAAATCCTTCAGAGACATTGGGCCTGCACTGCCTCTCTGTCTGGAGGAATTCCATAAATTCACAACTGTCTCGGTGAAAAAGTGTTTTCTCCACCTCATCTTCAATGCCTCCCCTTTATTCTAAGACTTGGCCCCTGTTCGGGACTCGCCCCACATAGTGTAACATTTTTTCCTGCATCTACTTGTCCAGTCCTTTTATAATTTTTCTGTGTTTCTATAAGATCCCCCTCATCCTCAAAAACTCCAGTTAATACAACCTAGACATTTCAATCTTTCCCGCAAATGACAGTCCCGCCATCCCGGGATCAATCTCGTGACCCTACGCTGCTCTGCCTCAATCACAAGGAATGTCCATCCTCAATTAGGAACCAAAACTGTACACAATACTCCAGATGTGTCTCAACACAAAGCCCTAAACTACTGCTTTGATAGGGAAAACTCTCAAGTGTGCCTTCCCAAGCCCCCCATACGCCCTGAGGCTGATACAGTCACAGTTCGCAGAGGCCGATGTCAGAAGAATCCTTCATTGTCTAGCGCGGAACCCTCGAAAGCACCTGGACCTGATGTATTCCCGTCCGAGTTTCTCAAAACTTGGAGCAGACCAACTGGCCTGGATTTTTTTTAGGAGTATAGCACGGAAACATGCCACTCCTGGTCGCACAGGTTGATCGCTCGCAGACAGCAGCTACGTATTCAGAATCGAACCCGGGTCACCACGCTGTCATTTAGGTGTCATGCAGCAACGTCTACCGCTTCGCCACCGAGTCACCCTCTCCTATTGTACTGAGGTTCCCCACCTGGCTTTTGACGGCATCAAATAATACCGATTCCCAAGAGAAGTAAAGGTGACGTGCCTCAACGACTATCGACCTGTGGCACTCACGTCCGTGGTGAAGAGTGCTTTGTGGGGTTGGTTATGGCGCATAATAGTGAGTCTGTGGAAATCTCTGCCTCAAGGAGAGTGAGGCCGGTTCTCTGGGAACTTCAAGAGAGAGCTAGATAGGGCTCTTTAAGATTGCGGAGTCAGGGATATGGGAGAAGGCAGACCGGTACTGATTGGGGATGATGCAGCCCATTATCACATTGAATGGTGTGCTGGCCCCAAGGCCGAATGCCTACACCTGAACCTATTGTCTAACGTCAATGGTCTAACCCAAGCAAAATATGAGTGCTGCTCCTCCAATTTATGATGGTCACACCTGGCCACGCAGGAGGCCCGGACAGAAAGGACGGATTGGGAATGGAGGGGGAGTTGAAGTGCTGAACGCACCGGAGATCAGTTGTTATTGCTAACCGAGCTGGAGGTGTTTGGGTGTAGCGCTCGCCAAGCCTACGCTTGATCCTCTCGATTAGTAGTAGCTGACACCTAGAGCAGATGATGCCAGAGATGAGGTGGAGGAGAGGTTGCAGGTGAAGCGAAAGCTGCAGCTGGAAGGACTGCTTGGGTCCAATTGGATGGAGTCAAGGGGGAGGTAAAGCGACAAGTGGAGCATTGCGCGGTTGACAAAGGGTAAGTACCAGGAAGGGGGTGCTTTGGGTGGAAGCAGGATTAAGATATGATTTATCTTGGCATCAAGTTCTACACAGACAATCGCAGCCATCGGCATGTCCTATCTGCACTGCTCACAGTTTCAACGACAGAGGCTTTCCTTTCGAAGTCCGGAAGTTTCAGCAGAATTAAGCTGAACTATCTTGAACACAAATCAAAAACTTGTGAAGGTTTAACCACATCGATGGAAGCATAAAGAATTGAGTGCAAAAATGTATTAACTGAGCTGCTAAAGAAAGTAAGCGGGAACACATTGAAAAAGCGTACTTTCCACAATGACATGTTGTGTGTCATTTTAGAGCGAGTGTCTGCACAAACTTAAACCTCCTCAGAAAACAAAAACTGCCAACTCCATCACAAATATCCTTGTTCCAATTTCTCCATGGCACCCAGAAGGTTCAAAAGGTCGATGAAAGGGATCGAAAAGAAACATATAAAAAACACAAGGATTCTCAAACCACATCACGATTTAATTCATGGAGGCGGGACTGTCCATATGTTAATCAACCACAAAAGACAAAAGGAGTCAGGAGTAGGCCATTTGGCCCTTCGAGCCAGCACCACCATTCATGGTGACATCGCTGATCATACCCACAATCATTACCCCCCGTGCCGCCCCTTCTCCCCATATCCCCTGACTCCGCTATTTATTAGAGCCCTATCTAGCGTCCTAAGCATCCAGAAGAACCTGCCTCCACCAACCTCCTGAAGCAGAGAATTCCGCAGACTCAACCACTCTCGAGAAAAAGTGTTTTCCTCGTCCTCTGTTCTAATGATTACCTCTGCATTTCTTAAACAGTGTCCCCTGGTTTTATATCTCTGACTCCCCCAACATCGGGAACATGTTTTCCTGCCTCTAGCGTGTCAACCTCAACAATCTTACATGTTTCAAGATCAATGAGATGCCCCATCATCCTTCTAAACACCAGAGTGCACAAGCCTAGCTGCTTCCATTCTCTCACATATGACGGTCCCCCGCCATCCCGGTAATTACCTTGTAAACCTACGCACTCCCTCAATAGCAAGAATGTCCTTCCTCAAATTAGGGGAACCAAAACTGCACACAATACTCAGGTGTGATCTCACTAGTGCCTGTACAACTGCGAAGGACCTCATCGCTGCTATATTTTTGATTTCCTCTTTTTATAAAGTGCAAACATGCCTTATGATATCTGTGAAAATTCACCTGCCACTAGAAGGTAGTTGAATGCCGGTTCATTGCCATATTTAAGAGATTTGATGTGGCCCTTTGGCTGAAGGGATGAGGGGTAATGAAGAAGGCAGGTACAGATACTGAGTGGATGATCACCTTGATCATATGAATGGCGGTGCAGGCTCGAAGTGCCGAATGACCTACTCCTGCACCTTATATTCTTTTT